>MU224523.1:2230445-2254429 GCA_018584345.1 Thuja plicata | reverse complement strand
TCCGCCCAAGGGAAGACATGACCCCTTAAGCATAAAACATCCCCCTAGACTCCATCCACTCCTCAAAGACTTGCCTCAAACACCGAGCCATCTGCCCAAGAATCACCTTCCAGACTTGAGAGTGAGCGGAATTTTCAAGTGGATAGGACAATCTCAGTCCCATGGCTGGGTGGAATCCGCCCAGTTATGGGACACATGCTATTTGCTGGTGGTGAAAGTCACCAAGACCCCTGATTTCCCCCTTCATAAAGCTAACAACTATCACTATATCTTGTCATTTGACAAACCTACCTCCCCTAACACATTCGATCAGACACTACATTTCAAGACCAAGGGTGGAAATCCAAGGTGCATGGGACAAGGATATGTCCTATGCAAGCCAAAATCCCGCCAGCTCGAAGGGGAGAAACAAGGAGCACTCAAGGAAGCCAAACTTAACCCCAAAAGGCTCCAAAATCCCACCTCTACACACTAAGACAGCCACTCAAAAGGGGGGGGTCCCCAAAGATTGGGGTGATATGTGAAAACCTCACAACATAACCTTTAAGGAAATTACAAGACAACATTAAGTGGCACCTGGTCACGCATGCTGGTGCCTCATGTGCTTTTAGAAATGAATGCCAAAGGGCTGAGCTGGTATCCCGCGTTGATTCCTTGAGATGGAAGCCACACGCCAAGTAGCTCATGTGCAAGAGTGTGCACCCTTCACGTCAGTTCCTACAAACACTGCTATGCCTGCAGTCACCCACGATAATGAAGACGTGGCTGTGCTGCGTTGTTTCACACCCGCCAAAATCCAATTTAGGACTCGCGCCAAGAATAGGTCCCCGCAACTTGTTTGTTAGCTGCCACAACAATGTCTTCTGCCACCCGCGTTTCTGGAGGAGTCTGCCGCAAATCCGACAGCCTTGTTTACTATGTCGCGTGACCACTTCACCCTATGCCGCTGCTATTCCCCACGACCCAATCTGCAACCAAGACGGCTCCACTGAAATGATACGGGCTGCGGCCATTGCTAGAATTAACTCACAGTCAGATAAGTATGATTCCCAGCGAGAATATAATGGAATCGATTTATGGATCGACCTCTTCAAAGCAGGCCTCAATTCAAAGCAATCAACATTCAGAATTTCTTCAATCGTATACAACAACATGATGAAGACGAATTGATCATACAACAACGATCAATCAGAGATTAGCTCAAGAAGAATTAGTCTTCGAGAAACTAATTTGACCCTTCAACTAGGGCTCAGATGATTAGGAACGATTCCCAAGAACAATTTCAATAATCAATATCCGATGCTCAGCATTAAGAATGCCTCCGTATTTATAACTCTTCAGACGCCATAGTTTCCCAAAAGGATATATCAGTTAACCAGTCTCCGGAATAGCAACTTCCAAATTATTATAATAATAAAGTATTATTATAATAATATAACTTTATTATTAATTAATAACATATCGTTATTAATTAATTAATCAATATGCACTCCAGTGATAAAACCTGCATCCACTGCTGAACCTGCCAGACTAACGGAGTCATCCACTGTATTGCCAAAATTAGCAACTGCCGAAAATAGACTTACTATAAATAGTAAGTCCCCAACCAAGGAACTGAACAGACTGAGCATTGTCTAGAAACTGATCACTGCTGATACTGCCCTGCCAGAAAGGGAAACTAACCAAATTGACTTACTAAAAATAGTAAGTCCAGACTTACTAAAAATAGTAAATCTGCCAACTGGGACCCTAATACCCAGGCATCAGCTCACGAGGGTCACGATGATGAGCTGACCAAGCTACTGCAAAGACCTGCTAAAAAGGGGGTCATCACATCTACCTATCTCGTGACATTCCCATCTTTCGACCGAATTTACTTAGCCTCTTCCTACACACACTCCCTATCCTCTTAACTGAATTTTGTGAATGATTAAGTAATTAGTTAAGTATATATATATATTACTATCTCATATGTTACCAATATATTTACATATCTACATAACATAGCTAATATATGATTCTAATTTCATTATTATTAATATATCCACACACACACACATAGGGATGTTTGATTATCTCTAATAAGGCCTATCCCTCTATATTTGATTGCTCTTTTCCTTGGCTGCTTTGAAGCAATAGTATTGCTGATGATATAAATTGATTAAGGCAATTACTTGTAGTTAAGATATGTCATTTGTTAGTTCTAGTCTTCTCTCTATTCATTGATACATCTGTATCACTAGTTGCTGTCTATGCGCATTATTTATAACAATTTGATATTGACAACATTTAAGTTGCTCATTACCAGTCGATATTCATATTGGGTGTTGATCCTTTGCCTTTGACTTATAATATCAATTTACGCTGCAAGTCTATTGCATTGGTTGTCTTATGAAAATTGTTCCATTTGTTTCCATTGGTTATATTATTTAAGCTTAGTCTCCTGTTTGTATTTATGATATGACATTCTTGAAAATGTATATAAAGGAATATCCGCTCATTGTAGATATGAGAGAACTCTTCATATTAGTTGGTGATTTATAATATATACATTTGATTTTATCAATGATTTTTTGATATCATTGCTCATTCTTTTTTATAATAATTTTAAATCTTTAATTTAAATTTATTTAATTTTTTAATCAATTTACAATCTTAATTTTAAACTTTATTATTTTATTCTTTGTATATTAATTTTTATTATTATTAAATCCTATTTTGGAAAGGGGACATCACATTATCTTCAATGAAATGACAATACAATTTTTAGAAAAATAACATGCTACAGCCACATGGGCATTTTCATTACAATAATCTGCAAGACAGAGCCACAAACTACCCTTCTGGAACCGAGCCCAAAACCCACCTTCATCTCTGTTTATGTAGCACCAATAACCGCCTTAGAATATTCTAGAAAGTGAAACTCTCCCATTTTGGTGCCCAGTGGTTCAATTTCCCGACTAAGTGATTTTTCTCCCTCTTCTTTTTTTGTATCAAAACTTGAGTCTTGATGGCACAACTTCTGGAAGCCATAACTTTTGAACCGTGTACTCGATTCTCTATTATAATCGCTTTTCGGAAACCTCTCGAAGCGTTCTACAACCTCTAAGGCCTTCAAAATTGAGTTCAAAGTTTTCATACCACCCCTTTGAAATAGAAAATACAATATCTTCAAAACCGGACTTGATCTTGCCACAAAACTTTACCGACATGCTTATATATCCAAAATGAACCTTCGGGGAAGTAATTGGAACAATCCGTGCTCAAACAAAAAACTTATTAAAAATAGTAAACTTGCCAAAAATAGCAACCTTGCCCAAAATAACCCTTATTGATAAACTAGACAATATTTTTGGGTGATGCAAGATTGCTCTTACACCCTGGATGCTCCTCCATCAATCTCTCAACCACTGGCCATTACTACTCTTGATCAGAGAAATTCTATTGATTGATCTCCTGGCCTTGATTGAATTATGAAAGAATTTTGTATTACGGTCTCCCTCCTTTCGCCAATAGTCCTGAGACTTTTGTCGCCAAAAAATCTCCTTTCTAGCTAAAACCTCCATGCATTTTGCTTTCAATGCTCTTTTTGCTTTAAACTCCATTTCTTCCGTTCTAGATTGAATGACCTTGTTATTCAATAATTCCGATTCCTTTTCAAGTTTCATCTTTTGCTCACAAATATTGCCAAAATGGGATCTATTCCACTCTTTAATCTGTCTCTTTACAAACTGTAATTTAAAAAAAAATATGAATGCTATTTTCCCAAACCAATGATGGGACTCCTTCCACCATTTGGACGAACAATGAATGGGGACACTATCCTCATGGAATCTCAGCAATACAGGAAAATTATTTAAGCCAGAAATAGGAAGGAATTCTGCTCCATAAACCACCCTAAGATCCACCCATCTATGTGCCAGGAATAAGCTATCCAATTTTTCTGCAATGTATAAGAAACCTTGCCTTTGGTTGTCCATCTGAAGGACTCGTTGGAATACTGAACTTCAAAAAGACCACTCCCAATAACAAAGCTCTGAAAATCAGTCTGAGAAGAACCAAATACATTGGAACCCCCAACTTAATCAAATGTGGATAAAGTTGCATTGAAATCTCCCCCCAAAATGACTACCTCGCTTTGCAACTCTTGAATTTTACCATCAAGAGTTGACTATAACCTTCTTTTCAAGGAAGAGCTTGAAGGGCCATAGATATTAAATATAAATAGATATATTTTAATATTTTAATTTTAATTTATTAAGTATATAAATAATAAATTTGCTAAGTTTTATATATTAAATGAAAAATTTATTAAATTTAAAATCAATATAAAAATATCATAGGGAGGCATCTCGCTATCACTTTCCTTCCGATACTGACTCCGGGATCCATCCTTTTCCTCACTGACTTCGCCATCTGTCACAAACCGAAACCGTGCTTGTACAAAGAGTGTTAGAGAGGAGAATGAGGTTGGGATGTGATTCATTTCCATTGTTTACATTGTATTCGCTAGGTAATGGATTCTATTCAAGCTTCTATCCTCCTCCACGCAAGTGTGTATTTTTTGAATATAATTTAATAAAAAAGGCATCAAGCTTTCTTTCATACGAAGGTTAGGGCTAACTTGAGCCATTTTTTTAGATTTTATAAGAGTCCTCCGAATTTCGAACCGTGTGACTAAGGATACAAGTATTCTTATGTATGCATAGATATCAAGTATTCTTTCGTATGCATAGATAATTTTCTTTCTGAGAACACAACAATGTTTAATGTTTACATCTAAGCTCTTATATTGATTTGTACGCACCGAGAAAAGATCAATTCCTATGATCAAGATGAATCAAATGCTAAGAACAACATACGTCGTAATGAACGCTTATCGTGGATATAGCTACAAGAAGAGAAACCTGCCTGATAAAAAATTGTGATTGTAGTGGCTTGATTCCACCAATCACCAACACTTGCTTGCAATTCCTTGCTATGTTCGATGACCACAGAGTAATAATACCTAGTAGATTCAGAATTCTTAAAAATAGCAGAAGAAGAATGCCCAAGCAGCATAATACCAATCAAGTAAGCCAATTCCCCTCTTAGCATGAGCATTGGGGAAAGGAGTGTAACTCTTTCTTGTCTATCGGATAGCAAGGAGTTACGCTTGCCTCCCAAGGGGAAAACATATCTTGCCGACAAGAAGGTAACTCAAGTAATTAATTGTGAGCCCTTCCGAAGGTTGTCTTCACCAACATAATACATATAAATATATCTAGCTCATGAACGTGCAAGATTTGCATATATATATATATATATTTATATGCATACATGCAATTAGACTTGGTGCCAATTTACACTTCATGTATTCAATTGCTCAAACCATCGTAAATGCATACACATAGTTGCTTATTGATTCATGCCTATAGGAATGTATCTACGTATGGGTTATATCACTTGCATTTATACACTTAATGATAATTGGCATACATCTACACTTTTGTCTTTATATATATATATATATTTATATAGGTATACTTATGTGTTATGTATACACAACAAAATAAATGTTAAATGGTGAGATTGACAAGGTTGTTGCTTCAAATCGATAGAGGAAGATCACAGTGACATTCATTAAACAAGAGTTGTTATTCTTTTATTAAGAACAAGGATAAGAATGACAACTGACCCGACATGACCAAGGGAGTCCAAGGCTAACAATCCTCTCCCATGACCTGATGACCAAGATACTTAGCTATGGATTCCTGCTTGGATGGCATTTCCAATCTTCACCCCACGTTTGCACCTTCTATCTCTGATGATGCTCTCCCCTATTCATGAGGTTGATCTTCTCCTCCATCTGCTGACAAGGAAAGGATTAGCCATTTTCACATTTATTTCTTCATAACATTTTAAAGAAAATAAATCATCTAGATCATCGTACAACATTAGTCATCCTTGAATATTGATTGTCCATGAGAATATTGTTTATTCATTATTCCTCATAATGAAAACAACATAATCTCATTAATCATAACCCTCGTAATTAAACATAATAATTCTTAATTAAAAGCCACACAATTGACTAACTTCATACTTGCCATGAAACAATTATTACAGTTATTTGAAAGTCCTCAAGAAAGGGATGTAACAAAGTCAAACTCCCACCAAGGGTTTCATCAAAATGAATGGTCTAGAATGAATGAAAACAATTCTCTTCAACATCTTATATAACTTTCTTGTGGAACTTTCTAGAAATTCGATTTTAAAATCACTTTTTAAATAGATAAACCTTTTTTGCTACAAAAAAGTGATCTTATTTAATTATTTACTTTTCCAGCACTATAGTCACCTTTTAAATTTACCTTATAAATAATTAATTTAAGTTGCCCTTTAATTATATATTTTTGACGACTTAACAATCAATCAATTAATCATTAAATTGATTCCTGCTCACCCAGCTGAAGCTACAAAAAATACAAAAAAGTTTAGAAGTGAAACCTAAAAGCACTAGCATGCTCAAGAACTCGTTGGAGATCCAATCTACTAAAAATGGATACTTCCAAAAATAGAATTTCGCTCCAAGAAGTTTGGAGTGCACTTAAATTGACAAAACCGTTCCTGGAAAGCATCAATAGATTCAACAAGATCCCCAAATCCTAATGTTGAAAATTGAACTCTCCTTCGATAAGGATGTTGTTCTCTAGAAAAGTTGGAGTGCCTTGAGAATTCTGGAAAGGTCAAAAAGGGGACATTACATTTTTTTGCGTACTTTAGTTTTTTCATTGTTGTTTGCACGTCTCTTTGAAGAGCTTGTAGTGATCCAGATTCATGGTCACTTAAATTGGGATTCTCTTTGCTTTCCCTGGGATGATCAACTGTTTTATTTTCATTGTCTATGCCCATGACCCAATTAATGTCTCCACCTATGATGAGGGAGGATCTCTTTTCATTTTCGTTGAATCAAGGTTACGAAGTTATAACCCTTGTATAAACTATCATTTCTTTATTCTAACAACTAGCTAGTTCCCTATCATGCTATATGCTCGACAATTCTTGTGCTTACCCTGTTGGGTATTACAAATTTTTGTTAGGATTTCATTATCGTCCCTTAGTAATTTGAACTCATGTTTAAATGCTTTTCTTTTGTCTCTCCTATGTTACATCTCAGTATTAGGAAGGTCTATGTACTAGTCCATTGCCACTCCCCATAGTGTGGCTAGTAAACACCTTAACCATTAGCTTTGGTTTGTTTGCTTGTTTGCCATCCATATAGTAATACAATTTTTGTAATGTTTTAGGGGATCTTCAAATCTATCACTAAAGTTTGGCTGTTTTGGCTTCTCAACGTTGGGACTTGTTGAAGGGATCACCATCATTTGATGTAAGTTTAGTGCTTTAAATCTTCTCCTTAGGTCATTTTGATTAGTACATTCGTTTGCTCCTTGGTCACTTTTGGGCACATCCATGCCTTCAACTCTTCCAATGACCTCGGGAGTTCTTATAGCACTAGTTCCATCTTCAAATTCTCTTCTTACCTCTGCAACTTTCAATGTGGTGCAGGAGCACCTAGTTGATTCCATGCCTCCATGAGGCAATTTTGTTAATTTGGTTTCAGTTTTGTGTCTTTGATGTAATAAGGTCTTATTGGACCATTTTTGGTTGTTAGGAGTCTATTTTGAGTCGTTTGGGGTCCTTAGGATTCTTTGGTAATCAATTTAGATGTTTGAATCAAATGTTGTAAGCATTTGTAAAAAGATGTAAAAGTTATCATTATAAAAGTTGTCAAAATGTTATCAAAACTTGCAAATGTTGTCATTAGTGTTAAGAAAGGAGTTAACAGTTAGTTGGGAAGTTGGGAGTGGTTGTAACATCATAAATATGTAATTCGAACTTGAATTCGGGGGTTGGAGAGGGTTGGAGAAAGATTGAATAAGAAGAAAACCTTGTTTTGTGTATTATTTCTGAATTCTTCTCATGTTGCAGACTGTTCTTTTGGTCTCCTCAAATTTCATCAAGTTTTGTAGAAGTTATGACATTTTTGGTGCAGGCATCTTGAATGACTGATTTTTCCTGTAACAGTCTGAAAGAAACACATAGTACAGATTTTTACGGATATATACAACCTTGAAACCAATTGGAAAAGTTGCTCCTATGTTTCTTGTTTCAAATGCAATTGGTTTGAGTCAATTTCATTGAAATTTGTGTTAGTTATAGTATTTTTGGTGAAGACAGGTCTGTTACAAAATCAGGGTTTCCAGTTTTTGAAATGAGGGATTGACAAAATAATGCATTGATGATTTGTTTGATGTAATGATCATTTGTATTCCATGAATATTAATTTTGAGAGGCCATGATTAGGCGAATATTGTATGTCCTTGATTAGGTTTAGATAACATGTCAATAGGCCAAGGAAGTAATGTATCTAAGTGATGTAAAATGGAACACATCTTGAACATATTTATGTAGAAGTTGTATGTTGATTGATTGTAAACCCTGCCTCTGCATCACAATGTTGGTGTTTTAGGCTCTATTTTGCCTTTGATTCCCTTGAATATTGCTCTCAAACTCTCTTCTTACCTCTCCAACTCTCAATTTGGGTGTCTTAGGCTTGATTTGTCTTTGATTCTCTTGAATACTGCTCTCATATGCTTCTTGGTCTTCATATGCCAAAAAGACCATTGAGTCTGTTTCACTCTTATGGATTCAATTATTTCCTCTAATTAAACTTGGTTTATAAGATCAATGCATGCCTCTTGAGGTAAGGGAAGATGTTTGGATATCTATATCCATTCTTCCTCCATATTGTTTTTCATAGTGGATTGAATGATTTGATGTCTTTGCTTTCAACTATGGCTTTGATATACACTCCAACTCTTGGGTTTTGTTCGAGTTGGGCTTTAGCTATGAATTTGCACTAATAGAATCTCTTTGACCACTCTTTGTAGTCTTCTCTGTTCTCATTGATCCACTAGTCTTCAAGATTGTCAGCTCACTTGGTTGTAACCGCCTTCGCCTTGTCTGTTTCTACCTTTGTTGGGGTACGAGTGCTAAATTAGACTGGACTTCTTTAAGACAACAATGCCAGCATTTACTCCTCTATCTGATAAGAGTAGTATTTTAAATAAAAGAATATTACTAATGATGCATACCAAATACAGTTAACAAAAGTATATCTTTATTTATGTGAAGTTCTTATGTAGAAGTAAACTAGGGATGATCAGCCAAGGATTAGACTCCTTTCTCGACCATACAAAGTCTATTCAAAGAATCCCAAGGTTTCTAAATAGGAAACTACCATTGATAATTACTAACAATTGTGTACTATCAGCTACCCATAAGTCATTAAGTAAATAATATGTAGTTGGATACAAACAACTTAACAAAGTAATTGTATGCTAATGACAACCGTGAACGTAAGTAGTTTGTGGTAATGTTTTCATCATAGCTAGATGTTTGGCTATTGTTTACTACTATACCTGGTAAATTACATACATGAATATTCTTCCTCCATATTGTTTTTCATAGTGGATTGAATGATTTGATATCTTTGCTTTTGACTATGGCTTTGATATAATACGCTTCAACTCTTGTTTTCAGTTCAAGTTGGGCTTTAGCTATGAATTCGCACTAATAGAATCTCTTTGACCACTCTTTGTAGTCTTCTCTGTTCTCATTGATCCACTATTCTTCAAGATTGTCAGCTCACTTGGTCCTAACCACCTTGTAGTCTGTTTCTACCTTTTTTGGGGTATGAGGGCTAAATTAGACAGGACTTCTTTAAGACAACAATGCCAACATTTACTCCTCTATCTGATAAAAGTAGTATTTTAAATAAAAGAATTTTACTAATGATGCATACCAAATACTGTTAACAAAAGTATATCTTCATTTATGTGAAGTTCTTATGTAGAAGTAAACTAGAGATGATCAGCCAAGGATTAAACTTGTTTCTCGACCATGCAAAGTCTATTCAAAGAATCCCAAGGTTTCTAAATAGGAAACCACCACAGATAATTACTAACAATTATCTTCTATCAGCTACCCATGAGCCATTAAGTAAATAATATGTATTTGGATACAAACAACTTAACAAAGTCATTGTATGCCAATGACAACTGTGAGTGTAAGTAGTTTGTGGTAATGTTTTCATCATAATTCGTTTTTACTTAAATGATATTGTTCCATGTAATACCTATAATTTATTCAACTATAGTTGAATGCGGGTAATGATATCTGGGCATCATAGTTTGTTTTATGTACTCATGTTATTTTATGTAATACCCATAATTTGTTCAAATATAAGGCAATGCGTGTGTTTTCCATTGTAGTTTGGATTTTTGGTACTGGCGTTGGTTCATTTAATATCACATTCAATTATAGATTGTACATGAATGTTCCTTTTTTTTTGTAATTGACTTGGCCATTAGTGATGCTGGGAATCAAAGCTTGTATTCATGGTAATGGTATGCTTCATATGTGCAATGTTCAATTAATATTGATTGAAGTAGGAGCAGAAATACATGCTATGCCTATATTGTTTACATACTAGTTTGTAACTTTGCAGTTCTGGCATTTTTTCATTGAATGTGGGTAATGACATCTTGGCATCATAGTTTGTTTTATGTACTCGTGTTATTTTATGTAATACCCATAATTTGTTCAAATATAAGGCAATGCGTGTGTTTTCCATCGTAGTTTGGATTTTTGGTACTGGTGTTGGTTCATTTAATATCACATTCAATTATAGATTGTGCATGGATGTTCCTTTTTTTTGTAATTGACTTGGCCATTAGTGATGCTGGGAATCAAAGCTTGTATTCATGGTAATGGTATGTTTCATATGTGCAATGTTCAATTAATATTGATTGAAGTAGGAGCAAAAATACATGCTATGCCTATATTGTTTAAATAATAGTTTGTAACTTTGCAGTTCTGGCATTTTTTCATGAAATATCCATAATTCATTTATTGTTGAATATATTAGGAGCAAGCCAGATTTAAAACTATTCATTGCAAAGCAGGATTAGCAGAGGATGCACCCTTTGCAATAGCTATAGGAACATGTGTTCTCACTTCTATTATTTTCCCTCCTCGGGATAAGCCCAATGATCAAGATGGAGAAAGTATGGACGACATGAGATACGCAGCAATGGGGATCATAAGCTTTATTCCCTACTTCAACTGGCTGGTAACTGTGTAAAACACTGTTTTTCTTTTCTTTGAATAACGCATGTATGTGTGAGTGTTACTTTAACTATGAATGTCCTGGTTTTAAGCTCGTTCTGTAGGCTTTACACAATTCCATACAAATTACTTTCAGTGTCATTGTGTGAAGTAACAGCCTCTAGGGAATTTTCTTGTGAAAGCTTTATTGAATTTGTATATTTTTTATAGTAAGCAGTAGTTTAATATAAAACCACAGACTGGAATTCATTTCTCAATGAGATTTATCCTCTATTTTTCCTATACAGAGTTGGGTATTTGCTTGGCTTGACACAGGAAGACGGCAATATTTGGTCTATGCAATTGTTTATTTAGCTCCCTATATAAGGTGAGTTCTTTGTTTAGTTTAACTATTATTATCTGAAAAATGTCATGCTTACTTTGTACTGGGCTTTTCAGGGTGTATTTATATACTACCAAACTATTTAAAAGCATATCTCAATGAGGGCCTTATCTTCACATGTAGTTAGTTGTAGACACATTTTTCTTGAATATTATATCCAGCTTTCTATGTGCTTATTTAATTTTTCTCTAACTAATCACAGCAATAGACAGTGTAAATTGATTATTTTAAAATTATTTTTCTCCATCTCCAGATCTGATGCATAGTTTAAAAACTTGGACTCAGAAATTACTCAGATAACCCAAATTTTTTACAAACAAGGGAAATGGCAAAAACTTGAGAAATTTATTGAACACAAAAAGAGATCAGTGTTATCAGATTTCCACAATCCAATAAATTCTTCTGAGTATGCTAAAAATTGTTTACACAATCAAAACCAGAAGCATACTCATAAGAATAAAAAGAGATTAACTTTAAAAAATATACTTTAAAAGCATGCATATCATTGAATTTATGGACCATATAATGTTTTCCTTAGTAAATAGATTAAAGTTAGAGTTTAAATACATTTTTTATAGACCAAAAATCAAGTTCAAAGTTTCAATACATATAAATTTCGAATTTAAATATCAACAAAAGTTACAAATAATAAGTTCTTTCTATGACTAAAGTTCAGAAAAGTCTGCTGCCATTGTGGCGATTTTGTGGAAGTAGATGGTGTAGCTGTTGTATCTTCAATAGCAGCCTTAGGCATAGGACCAGTGGACCACGGGCTCTGGGGGATAGGGGATGAGGGGGCGGTAGGACGGGTTTCTGTGAGGGGGGGAAAAGGGCTTCAATTTGGGGACGCCGAGGGGACAGGGAGAGTGCTATATATATTATATACTATACATATAGTACTTGAAATGCTAGTTTTGAAAATATGTATAACAGTATAAGAAGTAAAATAGCAAAATTGCAATTGCCAAATACTAAATACTTGAACATTGAACCAAGGAACAATGAACATTGAAATTTTGAACATTGAATTCCGAATTACTAATCACTATTAGAAATTAGAATACTAAATAAAATTGCTGAATCGACAAATGGAAGATTTATATTATATCAATAATATTATAAAGATGATTACAATGAGTAGCATGATATCAAAACATGTACATAATGTCAAAATGCAGTGAAGGGAGGCCTCTAATCATCCCTCAAGGCAAACTCATCACTGGAACTCGGTAAAGTGGGTATAAAACATGAACTTGATTCTATGCGATTTCCCCATCAATTTATTCTTTTGTTTTTAAATTCGAAAGCAGGGGTCCAGGGGTGGCAACTAATTTGTAAATTCAGACCTCAAGAGAGAAGCAGCTGTGAAGTTTGTAAATTTTCTTTAGAGCGATAAGAATACCGGTACCTTGCCCTGTGGATGTTTCCTTGGCATTTTGTCAAGGTTTTACCACGTAAATCTATGTTTTTTGGGTAGCTTTGTTATTTCATTTATTTTCTTCAATATTTCTTTGCATCTAACTTGTTTTGCAATATTTAATTATCTGGGTTTTCGCTTCCGCATACCTAACAAGTGGTATTAGAGCAATTTTTTATTGCAACAACTGTGTTAGAATTTGGTGTTGTTTTTTCAACATCAAATGACAAAGATTTCGAATGCTAGGTTCAAGGTGGAGAAATTTAATGGCAAAAATAAGTTTGAGCTATGGAAGCTCAAGACACGTGATTTGTTAGTGCAGCAGGGATTGCATAAGGCATTGGCTGGAAAATCAAAGAAACCGACAAATATGACTGATTAGGACTGGGAAGATTTGGATATGAGAGGCCTAAGCACAATTCGTTTGTGTTTGGCAGATGAGACTCTCTTTAATATTGTTGGAGAAGATACAACAACAGGTTTATGGAGTAGAATGGAGTCTTTATATGACAAAATTGTTGACAAACCGAATCTATTTTAAGAGGCAATTGTACAGCTTGAGAATGAAGGAAGGTACAAAAATTGCTGATCATTTAAATGTTTTTAATATTCTAATTTGTCAATTGGGTAGTATGGATGTAAAAATCGAAGATGATGACAAAGCAGTAACACTGTTATGTTCTTTGCCTGAATCTTGGAATCACTTAGGCACTTCTATTAGTTTTAGTACAACTGACTCCTTTGAATTTGGTTCTATTGTGGGAGCTTTGTTGTCTGAAGAGGTGCGATGGAAGTCTAATACAAAAACCTCCACACCGGAAGCAATGGTGGCTAGAGGTCGTTCCACAGAAAAAGGGGAGGGTTCGAGAGATAATCCAGATCCAAGTCAAGAGGCAAAAAGAGTAAGGGAAAATGTTGGTATTGCAATAAATTAGAGCATCTCAAGAAAGATTGTTGGAAAAGAAAGGAAGAGAATGATGAATCCATAAAGGAAGCAAATCCGGTTGAGGCAAATTTAGGTATGGTTGGTGAAGTGTTATTTGTTTGTAATATCTTACAACATCAAGATGAATGGATTTTAGATTTCGGTGCTTTCGCACATGTCCACATAGGAGTTGGGTTTCCTCTTACCAATCTATTGATGGAGGTGTTGTTCTTATGGGAAATAATGCTTCTTGTAAGGCTGTTGGGATTGGGAGTATTAGAATCAAGATGTTTGATGGTGCTGTAAAGACATTAACAAAGGTAAGACATGTACCAAAACTTAAAAAGGATTTGATTTCCTTGGGTGTTTTGGATTCTGGTGGTTATAAATTCTCTTGTCAAGGTGGAGTACTTAAAGTATCCAAGGGGATTTTAGTGGTAATAAAGGCTACAAAAGTTGGAAACCTTTATAGGCTAGAAGGAAGTACCGAGGTAAGTCAAGCAACAATGGTATCTAAGTAAGCAGATGAATCTACTTGTTTATGGCATCAACGACTCAGTCAGATGAGCGAGAAAAGGGCTAAAGGTACTGGTCAACCGTAAGTTACTTCCAAACTTAAAATCTCTGAATTTGGAATTTTGCAAGCATTGTGTCTTTGGGAAGCAATGTGGACAGAAGTTTAAATCAGGTCGTCATACAAGCAAAGGTGTTCTAGACTATGTCCATTCAGATGTTTGGGGTCCATCCCCTGTAGTTTGTTTTGGAGGAGCATCATATTTTGTGACATTTGTAGATGACTACTCTAAAAAGGTATGGGTCTATTTTATTAAAAGTAAGGCTGATGTGTTTGGTGTATTAAAAAATGTAGAGTTTTGGTGGAAAAGAGTACTGACAGATTCAAGTGTTTGAGAACATATAATGGAGGCGAGTTCACATCTTTGGAGTTTGAAAAGCATTGCAAGGAAGGCATAAAACCACAGTTTACACTCAACAAAATGGTGTTTTTGAACGCATGAATAGGACTCTTCTAGAGAGAGCAAGGAGCATGCTCAGTAATGCCAAATTGCAGCAAGAGTTGTAGGCAGAAGCAGTTAATACAACATGCTATCTCATAAATTGGTGACCATCAGTTGCAATAGATTTTAAGATTCTTGAAGAGGTATGGACATGTCATTCATGTGATTTTTCAAATCTGTCTTTTTTGGTTGTGATGCTTATACTCTTGTTTCTAAGAATCAGTGTTCTAAGTTAGACCACAAATCCAAGAAATACTCCTTTGTTGATTATGGTGATGGAGTTAAGGGATATAGATTGTGGGATCCTACTACCCACGAAGTCATCATTAGTAGAGATGTAGTATTTGATGAATCCTCTCTAACAAAATCAGATATTGTAGAAAATTAATTGGAACAGGAACAAGTACTGCAATATCAACAAGTTCAGTTGGAAACTCATCCTTCTACAAAAGAAAAGGAACAAGAAAATCCTTCTGAAGGAGGTGCAGATTTAGAAAACATACAGGCAACTGTGGAAATACCACAACCATCTCTAAGGAGATCTACACAAGTCAAGAATCCTTCTAAAAGGTATGATCATTTTGTTTCATCTGTCGCTTTGATTTCTAACGATGGGGAACCAAGTTGTTATTAGGAAGCAGTGAATAGCGCTGAAAATGCTAAATGGAAAACAACAATGAAAGAAGAAATGGATGCCTTAGAGAAGAATAAGACATGGGATTTGGTAGAACTTCCAAAGGGTAGGAAAGTTGTTGGGTGCAAGTGGGTCTACAAACTAAAGAAAGGTGTTGATGATAAAATTGAAAGGTACAAGGCAAGGCTGTTAGCAAAAGGATATTATCAAAAAGAAGGTTATGATTTTCATGAGGTTTTTTCGCCAGTTGTTAAGCTTGTTTCTATTCGGGTTGTATTTGCATTAGTTGCATTACTTGATCTTGAGTTAGAGCAACTGGATGTTAAAACTGTTGGTGTTTGTAGTTGCAGGAGATATCCTGATTACCTGCGATGGTGCTCTTTCATATACTCGTGTTTGGAAATATGAAGAGACACATTTGGAAAATGAAGAGACTTCCGGTTATGATATGAAGAGTCTCTCGGTTCAAGTCTTGAGGAGTTATGTTTTTGAAGTGCCTCAACATTGTATATATATATATCATTGCTTTGTGTGATGGTATGCTTGCTGAATTGGGTTATTCTATTCAACAAATATATATAGTATATGGAGTCAATTATGATATATGTAATAAGTTGAAGAGTTTGTAGTTTTCCCCTCAAATTGGAGGGTTTTCCTAGAACAAAAGTTGTGTCTTATTGTTTCTTTTCTGATGTTTTGCTGCTTATTTTCATTCCTGGTCTGAAACATTAACATGGTGTCAGAGCCAGGTTAAGCAATGGCAATAAGCAGTGTTAGCCATCAAGTTTTGAAAATGGCTAGGAAATGTTAGAGAACCTTTCCTATTTTGGGTAATCTCAATGAATTGGTAAAAGGAGGCGTAACTGTTGTGCATGATGCGGATTGGAATGGGGGAATTCACCTCTCTTTCGTGCTAGAAGGAATTTGCTGTCATGCGTTGGTGCTTTGAAGATTCTTTGAGATACGTTTTTCATAGGAAAACAATGCTCATTGGTGGTGATGATTGCATACCACTTTGCTATTGTTGTCATAAAATATGGATTTTTGGGTATGCTCGAGTAGGCAGTCTGAGCGATAGTTGTTGGTTGCACACGATCTGTGGGTGTATACCAATGGAGCTTGGTCTGCGATTCACCCGATGATTTATATTCTGCATTTTTATACTGTGTATGTCCTACGATTCCCAAGATAAGATATGATCACCCGTCGCTATAGCAGTCAGGTTCGCTGAATTTTAAGGGATATGAAGATTCGAAACCTAAAAGGGCATTGCTAAATTGATCAATAATAAAAAGATAAGTATTTTATGATTATACCTTTGAATATTGATCTTTAATTTTATGTAGTTAATTCATGCAATAACATAGGGAATAGTGAATCATGTATGCTTCTAGCATTAGTTTGTATATTTCTCTTCGGGACATAGTTTGAGGTTATTACTAATCTCTCCAAAATGCTTCCAGGACGGATCGAGAAGCAACATGACGATGAGAGATTACATAAGGAATTCAAGGAAGTAAGAGTTTTATGCATCTTGTAATAAAGTCACGCATGCTGTAGAAATGAACAAACATGAGGACACTGCTTGCAGCCATGGGACTGAATTTATGGCACATAACTTCATTGAAGCGAAAGAACCTATACAGATTGTCTTTGCATTTAGTTTCTTCGAAGAGGAAGAAATGACATTCAGAGGGAGTTAAATTCTGAGAATTCAAGGTGACCTATCAAAGGGTTAATGCGTTGGAGATGAAGTCGAGACTGGAGAATATTTATTACATAAGGGGAAAGCTTGATGAGTTGAAGAGGGAGGACTTCTTTAGGGTCAATAAGATTCAGCGGGAGCTTGTGTGGCAGAGGGAGAGTGCCAAGTCCTTTGCAAAGGATTAGCAAGCTCGAGAAGCAGTGTGGCCTCGAAAGCTCATTGTTTGGTCAAACATTGGCGCCAACTGTAATTTATTGTGATAATCAAAGCTGTGAGAATACTGCCCTTGTTGAGAGGGAGTCTCAACATTCAGTTTCTCTTATTTTGTACCAAAATGCATTTTTCTCTAAGACAGAGAAATTTGAGGTGAAAGCCCTTGCAATGCATTTTTCTCTGAGATGGAGAAATGTGAGGTGAAAGCCCTTGTAATGCATTTTTCTTTAAGACGAAGAAATTTGAGGTGAAAGCCATTGTTTGCCTCTGAGATAGAGGTATTGCTCTTTCCACTCATGGGAGCAGCCATAGTGGACGTCATGTTGAGAGAATCCATGATGAGAGTTTGTGTTTTGAATTTTCACACATGGGAGTAACCATGGTGAACATCATGTTGAGTGACTCCATGATGCTATCACGTTGAGAGACTCCGTGATAAATTTTTGTTTCCTCACAAATGGGTGTAGCCATTGTGAGTATCATGTTGAGAGATTCCATGACATGAATACTTGAAAAGATATCTCCTTTGCTAAGGGGGAGTGTTGTTTGTAGCTGCAGGAGATATCCTAATTACCTGTGATCGTACTCTTTCATATACTCGTGTTTGGAAATATGAATAGACATGCATTTGGAAATATGAAGACATGCGTTTGGGAATATGAAAAGACACGCATTTGGAAAATGAAGAGACTTCCGGTTATAATATGAAGTCTCTCGGTTCAAGTCTTGAGGAGTTAAGTTTTTGAAGAGCCTCAACATTGTATAAATAATACATCATTGCTTTGTGTGATGGTATGCTTGCTGAATTGGGTTATTCTATACAACAAATATATATAGTCTATGGAGTCAATTTCAATATATAGTATTCGGGGACGTCGTGCCGTCCTGCCGGCCATAGGATGGCGGAATGGTGGTGGTGGGGGGACGCTTTGACCCCGTCCTGGGAATGCTGGGGTTTAGGGGGGGACGCTTCCTTGTGTTACGTTGCATAGGACCTTGACCAAGCTGTGTATGTGGTAAACCTGCTCTAGATGACTTACTAAACTCACCCTTTGAATCCTTGTATGCTGCTACGTTTGTTTGCCATTTAGTTGCATCTACCTCACTTTGAAAGCTTATTTAGAGATCCTCTTGAGCTGTTTGATCAAATCATTTTCATCAAGAAATGCCTCCATGATCAAATCTAGCGAGATTGATGAGCTAGGAGAAGCGTAGGAGTGAGTAGTTAAGCTTGAGGATGACATGGTTACTTTTGGCAAACTTTGGAAAGACCCTATCAAGTTCATGTTTCAAAGAATGATGATTGATGTAAGTAACATGAAGAAACAACTGCAAAATGTTGTGCTTCATCAGTATCCAAGTTATGGTAATGTCCCTAATTAATGAGACTAATATTATAATTTTTAATCAAATGCTAAGTTGTCCCCAGATTAGCATTTAATTAAATATAAATATTTCGCTTGCACTTACATAATTTATTTTAGAGGTAAAATATTCTTTTTTTGTCTCATATCAGTTGAGGGAATTAAAAATTAAAGGAATCTAAAGAATTCCCCGATAGTTACTTTGGAGGTTAGGCAAAAGGAAATGAGGAGTTTCAGTCAGGGGTAGACTGGAATTCAGATTTTGCACAAGAATATCGCAGATTGGTTTCTGTTTCTGAAGAACACAGACTTTTCAAGGGATCATTACCTTTAGAATTAGAAGATATTTTCAAGGTAATTTAAATACTTCATTTTACTATCTTGGAATTGACAAAGGATGGAACATTTATATTTGGTTAGTAAATTTTGACTTGAATAATTGATGTGTATTATTGTGGAAATGAAAGTTGGTTGCTGTGAGTATAGTACAAGTGGAGAAAGGTATTTTTGTCAAGACTTAATTTAGTTCTGGGTGTTACAAGTTGTCTGGGATTTGTTTGCACAACTCCCATGTGTGTGTGAACTTTCTGCTGTTACAAGAGTCCCAACTGAAGAGGCTGAAACACTATGTATTCTCTCTGGTCTATGGTCTGCAGAGTTGGTGTCAACAAAATAAGTTTGTAGTGTAGATGTATTGCTTGTAAGCGTATGCAGAGTTTGTGTGGGTATTGGAAAGTTAGAGTTTTTTCTTGCAAACTTATGTGAACGAGAACATCGGGTATGGCCTTTGAGTTAAGGATCGCTGTGGAAAGCCGAGTCGACTTGTGCATAATCTTCTTGAGCATGCAAGTAATCTGTATGCAATTGTATTGCTTGAGAGTAATCTGTCACGTTTGGTGTTTGTTTTGGATAGTAAGGATGAGAGTCATTGAGCAAGTTTGGGAAGGAAGATATAATGAGTTTTTTGAATGAGAATCCCTGTGTTTCACTCAAATAGAGCTTGTTGTGTGTGGAGTATCATCGTTATTAGTTCCCTTCAACTCAACACTCTCGAGAGTAGTATCTAGGCATTACGGTGACGAGAATCAAGTTTGGGTCGCATTTTGATTATGAACATCACAACATAGTGATAACAAAGTTGTTGCACGAGTAAATAATAATGTGCTCGTGAATATAGTGGTGATGAATTGGGTATCATCCTTATCGAATTATTTCTTGGGCGTATGAGAATTGAAGTAGTTGATAGTCCCTCTATGCAGGGAGATTATCGGTGGAGGGCGCAAATGAAATTTACGATTACATCACTTTAAGGGAAGATGTCGATTCTACTTCACACACTTGGAACTTGAGCTTGGTTATTCGAATGGTTTTGAAAATAAACTTCCCATCTAGTGCTATCGGGTATCTCAATGAATGAATGATGGTAGTGGAATGCAACAAAGGAGCTTATATTGAGAATGAGAGCGAAGGAAATATTAAGAAATAATGTAGCAGTTATAAGAAGCAATTCTATGGAAGCATTGAGGGCTTAGTGGTGTTGGGTGAATATTTTGCATTTGACTTGATTCAACCAATTGCAAAATAGTAGTTCAGCCACAGTGCGAGACACAATCTCTCCTCTTTGTAAGGGGAGGCTCTCCCCTGTTTATTGCTACCAAAAAAAACTAAGATTATTTGCACTACACTAGCAATAGGGTGTTACCTTCACCATATTTGGAGCTATTGAATGTAAGTGAACCTGAACTTGAAGTAGTAATTTAATTAAAAAAATTAAAATTAGTTTTTTACATTTTTTAATTTTCATAATTTGATTGTGTAATGTGTATTCTTTTTTGAAGTTTAACTCTATTTAATTGTATCTTTTTTGCTTTAATTTCTATTACAAGTTGCTAAGATCCGTTTTGCATCAAACTTTACTGTCTTGAGACGATTTGTGAAAGAGAAAATGACAGTTTGCAGTATGGTGATCAACAATAATTGGTATATATGAAGGCAAGGATGCACTGAGAGGGCAACATAAATTAAGCAAAGGATATTGGACGACTCATGATGGGAACGTGTGGAGTATCTCCTTTGCTTCACCGAATGCATTATGAGCTTGCTTTGCTACACTGACATGAATAGGCCTTGCGTTGGAGAGGTGTATTGGTGCAGGAGCACCTAAGGGTTAGTTGTGCTCAACCCTAGAAGTTTTGGCTTGTAAGACCTTAACAAGGTCATGTAGATAAATAAGGATACTTTAAGGGTCCATTAGGTGTGTTTTGAAAGTGTTTTGATTATGACAAATGTGTCAAAAGACCCAAGCAATGTAATGTAAGCCAAAGATGGTAAAATGTGAAGAAGGGCACCAAGAGTGCACAATAGGACTTAATGTGGTTGTAATTAGGTCTAGGGTATGTTTACTGGTCATTTGGAACCCATAGATTGGGTCAAAGTGTTGTAAGTGAAAAAGATGTAAAAGTGCAAAAAGTTGCTTGAGCAACTTTTGCAACTTTCAATGTTGCATGACAACATTTGGGCAAAATGCTGCAATGTGCCCTAAGGTAGTTATGGGTTGGAACAATTGATAGAAACATGGTAGGAAGACATATTTAAGGTCTCCTCGAGAATTGTAGAGAGGTTGGCATTACTTTGGTATGATTTCCAATAGTAAGCACTTAACAGTTTTCTGAGAACACACTGTGTTTCTTGAGTTTAGTTTTGCATTCGAGCCCAATGGATTGAATCAGCAAACTTTTCCTTGTGGATAGTTAGGATTCAACATTTTAGTGCTTTGTGTGTACTGGTTTTGAGTTTTTGCTTTCAGTTTGTTCATGTGAATAATTCCTGTCTGTTGTTCTGAGTCTCTGGACTGGACAGGGTGTACATAGTTGAAATGGCTCCATCTTGACTTCCCACCGTGGCAAACACTTGGCCCTTAGGGGAATGAAAATGGAGTCTTTGTATAGTAGTTTTCTGGAAGTGTTGTTTGTGAATTTTAAGCTCTTGCCCTAGGCGAGCTCTTCCATAGCCCGACTAGGAAGCAAGAGTAACAGTGGTGTATAACTTGCAGGAGCCGATTGGATGAATGAATCCAATGACTTGAGAATGCTTGGAAGGTTCATGCAAAGTCTTGGTGGCGAGTTGGAGGGTTGGTGAATCCATTTGAGTGGATTTTGCAATGAAAGTTTCCAAACTGGCTTGTTTCCCTATAAAATAGCCCAGTTAGGGTTTGGGTAGTGTACATACAGTCTAAGGGCTAAGATCAACAAAATCTCTAAAGTCACCCCAAAGGGTGTCTGAATCACCAATTGGTTCAAAGGGTTGTGTGTACGTTTTGAGAATGAAAGCCTAAAAACCTCAAGAATAGGGCTAATGGAGACCTACTAGGCTAGTAGCCCTTAAAAATAGGGAATTTGGGAAGCGATGGGGAAATGAGCCTATGATTACTAAAGAAGAATGGTTTGTGGATGGAATTAGGTTATGGACAGGCCCTAAACTCCTGCAAGGTGATTGAAAGAGGGCTGGTAAGATGGTGATTGAACTTATCCTGGTGAGTTCAAGTGGAAGAATAGTAGATTGAGCACTTTGAATTGGTAGTGGAGCTCTAGAAGAGTAGGAGGGCGAAAGATTGAAACCTAGGTGGTAGGGTCCTAGGTGAACAAGGAACCCTAAGAAGTCCCACAAGGGACTTGGTGGAGAACTAGGAATAGTTCTTAGAGGAGCCTCCCGATCAAAGTGGTATCAGAGCCTAAAGATTTGGGCTAGTGAAGTGTTGCATGTCAGATAGTGAATCAGTTGGAGAGTCCAACATGGTGACAAATGCAGAGTTGGCCAAGAAGGTCGATGACCAAGAATTGGATAATAGGTTGCTTAGAGAGAGGATAGCCCAATTAGAAAGCAAATTGGGTGAGGCAGAAGTGAAAACTGAAGAAGTGAGTGTCAAGGTGAGTGAAAAAGAAGATAAGGGAAAGGGAGTTGCAGAGGAAGATGAGGTACCTCAACCAGACCTTGTGATCCCGGAGGAACCATTTCTCAAAGCCTTAAAAGCCATGTGAGGAAAAGCCTTAGGAGTACTACTTTTTAGTGGAAAGATGAAACCAGACCTAGTAATGGAATGGATAGAGGGTTTGGAAAATAATTTTGAATGTGATGGCATTAGTGAAGCACAAAAGGTTAAATTAAGATTAAGAGGGGCTGCTCTAACATGGTGGAAGTTTGTTTCAGACAGAGAGGGAAAATGAGTGCAAGAATCCAATTGCTACTTGGAAGGGCATGATTGCTAAGATTAAGTAGACCTACGTACTTGATGATTATGAGATTCAACTCCATAGAAAGAGACAAAAGTTGAGACATAAAGAACTAGATGTGAGCACCTATACAGAAGAGTTCCAAAAGTTGTGTCTGAGATCCAAAGTGATAGAAGATGAAAGTATCAAAGTTGCCAGATACTTGAAAGGGTTAAAATGGATCATCCAAGAAGAGATCAGCTTACTGAGTCCTAGTACAGTCCACAAGTGCTATCAATTGGCACTCAAAGTGGAAGAGAAAAGTAAAAAGAAGTTTTAGCAAGGTAATAGGGGTAGAGGCAGAGGGAGAGATAACAGAGGACATAGAGAAAGTTTTGATGGAAGAAGTAATGACCAAAGATCCCAAGGGGAATCCAAGTTTGCAGAACAAAGTGGGGATTCCAGAAGCAGAGGAAGCTATATAGGAAGGTGGTCTAGCAACAACAATAGAGCAATGGGACCCGTGAGCTCCCTCAACTCACGAAGGTCTAAAATTTGGAGGTGTTTGAAATCTCCCAGAGCGTCTGATATGGTGCCCCTTAAGATATTGATGTTGGAGATTGTTAAGAAATTATGGATCAGAAGATAAGATATAAACTGAATGTATGTAGTAGAATGCAATTGCCTTGGTTATTGATTGATTCTACATATTTGAATATCTATATATATTGAACTAGCAAATGTGAACAAGAAGTGACGTGACTGTTCACATTAGAAATGACATGTTTGTTCACTATGAAGTGACGTGATTGTTTATAATAATTATCGGTTTGCTTTAATACAAATCACATTTGTTAAGGCTGTGATATATAGTCACTATTGTGACTGTTATGTATTAACAGTCACGATAGTATCGTGACTGTTAATACATAACAGTCATGATAC
>MU224523.1:2212866-2226088 GCA_018584345.1 Thuja plicata | reverse complement strand
TCTTCGGGTATTTTAATATCTTTTTCTATGTACTCCTCTAATTCGAGTTCCATAAGAAGAGAGGTAAGTCGGGTTCTCCAAGATATAAAATTTGAAGGACCTTCTAATCTAGCTTCCATTCTCATGCAATGAGCCATCTCTAAAGGATTATGCTCAAGAATTACGTAATTTGAAAATATGCTCAACTATAGATTTTCTAAGGTTTATATTTTATCTCTTTTTAATAACCTTGCTGCTCTGATACGAACAATACTTTAACAGAGATTAGTCCCAGGAAAGTTAGCTCCTCGACATGGTCGGTATGATCGCTGCATACGACCCCTAGCCAAATGCAGCAATTGGAGGTATTCCATGAAAGTAGGCGGCGTGATGTGTTGTTGATGATCACTTCCTTGAAGCTTATAAGCGCCCGCCGCTCCTCATCCGGGCATTGCAAGCACCCATCCTTCATAGCAATCATTGATATGACTAGCAATGCAATAAACAACTTCATTGGCTATGGACTCCAAGCAATATGATATCCCTGCAATCGAGACATCAAAAGATTTATGGATACGATCATATTGAATCTGGAATTGATTCATTAAGGTATTGCTTTCATGAAAGGACATCGATTCATAAACACCCGATATATGATATATAGGAGAATAATGATTGACTCTACAAGTATGACCTGCATATAAAACTGTAAGTGAAGGCCGAGGTTGGAAAATAAAAAGAAGTGTCATAATGAAAGTTCAAATCACAGTTTGGAGTGATCTTAATGGCGAAACGAGCATTTAAAGCCGAAAGCATTCAACAAGGTAAGTCATTGTTATAGGCGTATACTTGAAGGAGTGTTGTTGTTAAGCATTGTGAAAACATTTAGTGGTGGGTGCCGTAAAGGTCCATAGGATTGTGCTCTCGGGTGCATGTAGAAACCGCACATCATGACCTTAGAGACGGGAGATACTCATATTACATCCATTTGAAGATTGTTGTAATGTGCAAAGTCTTTGAGCAATCAAAATAAGTTACGGAAAAGAAGGTTCTCGTAATTTCATTGTATATGGTAACTAAGAGGAATGCGATGTATTCCTGAGACATAGTGTTGTTTCTTAAAGTTGGTTGTTCCCTCATAGGCAGATGTGAGTTGACAGAAATCCATTTCAGGAGTTAATTTTTCTCAAAGGTGTGAGAAAGTGGAATGAACAACTAAGCTTGAAGTTTTCGGGTATGATATTTCTAAAGGAAATTAAGGAGTAATTTTCTACTCTGAATTAGAGAGCTCAAATTTAGTACTGGAGAAATTCAAAACCATATTCAATCCAGACGGTTCTTGGAAATAACACTTGATGTAAAAGGGATTGGAACAAAGCAATTTCTCATCTATGCACGTGAGTGTCTGGTTAAAGACTTTACTAATAACTAAAGCAAAGAAATCTAGGATTTTATATCATCAAATTTTCTCTGAGCACAATATGTTTTCCCTGAAGTTTCTAAAGGACTTGTAACAGGTTGTTCAGATGGGAACACTACTCCTGACACTCGATTAGTTGTGTAATCCCTCTGCAAGAAGTGGCTAATGATGCAAGTACAACTTCAGTTGTTAGATATGTTAATCCAGTGTCTATGAGAAATGGGCCTTTCATTTGTTGATGCATAGGTGGCTGAAAAGGAGGCCTTGGTTGTTGTGGCATTGGTGGTTGCTGCACTTGTTGCAATATATGGTTGCATACAAACACAAGGCTAAGTACTTTGATTATTAATCTGGCATATCGCAGACTCCAAATATAATGCTTGCTTGCGCAAATCAATAATGTTGCAAAATTGTCTTCCGTAAGATTATGTGATTCAGGGTCCATTACCAACACAAAGGGCTTGACTTCATCAGTTCCTTAATTGCTTGGCATTAAATGGTGCGATGTGCTCAGCAGTCAGTCATGAGTTTGTTGTAAATTGCTAAGAAGTATCATACGTATACAGAGATATGTATTTCATAATGTTCATGAATTTCACATGTAGTCATTAATTCATGCTATAACATTGAGACAGTAAATCTTGTATGCTTCTATCATTGGTATTTCCCTTCGGGATAGTTTAGTTTTTATGAACTATTTGTAATCTCTATCTGAAATGCCTTCATGACAGGATGGAGAAGCATAAGAGATTGCATTCAAGGGAAAAAGAACTTGATGTTTGCAGTCATGGGGCTGAGTTGATGACTGAAAACTTTTCTTCAAAGAGGAGGAAATAAATTCAGGAGTCTGACATTTTATCAGGAGCAACTAGAGGATCTGCATCAGTGGACATCCAAGGATCTTGATTTAGAGGTAGTAGACCATGTGGAGATGGTTTCTCTAGTATTCAATCGAGGTACATTATCACTGCAGAACATACAACCAATATTCTCACCAAGGCTCTTGCTAGAGAGAAGTTTGTGTACTTCCGAGATAAGCTTGATATGTTGGAGAATGAAGCCTTAGCTGAAAAGGAGTTTTTAGCATCAGTGATAAATTATTTGCATTCTTTTCTTTAAGAGAGAAGTTTGAGGTGAAAATCCTTGTTTCCACCCTCTGGGATGAGCCATGGTGGATCCACCCCCTTAAGATGAGTCAAGGTGGATGTCATGTGTGTGACTTTCATGACTTTATGGGCCTTGTGTACATCATGAAGAAGTGACGACTTCTAAATGATTATCACTTGAACTTCTGGCAGTTATTGCAAGGTGACGATCTTACAATAACTTGATCTTCTATCATGATGGATATCATATGGTTGATATCTAAGTAGATCATGATAGATCATATCTTGTAAATCAATATCTACTAAGAGATGGATATCATCACATAGATATCTACAGGTTGTATTGTATAGATGTGCCATGGTGGATTAATATCTGTGAACAAACGATGTTTATAATGCCCCTATGGTAGGTATCACATGGGTGAAACTTGTGCACATACCTTATGGACATCACGAGTACTTGGTGAATATCACAAGACTTGATATTCGTAGGCCATTACTCTGAGTACTTGGTAAATATCACGAGACTTGATATTTGTTGGCCATTACTCCTGATATCATGAGATGATATCATTATGGTGGATATCTCCAAACATGATATCCGTGAACATGCCATACAATCTGATAGTGGCGGATATCACTTGAGGTGATATCTATGGATAAGACATGATGGTTGATATCACAGAGAGGTGATATCTTTTTCCTTTCCACATATGCATGTAGCTGTTGTGGTCAATCATCACAATAAGATAATGTAACTTGTAAATGTTAAGAAGGATTCCTCCCTAGCTAAGAGGGAGTGTTGATTTCTAGCATCGGGAGGATTGTTCGATGGTAAGACCATAGATCAACTTGTGGCAGACTTATCGGCGATAAGTGAACTTATCGCGATAAGTTATGCGTTGCGACAAGTTCTGTAACTTTCGCGCGAACTTATCGTGCAGAGAAGTTGCAAACTTATCGCCTAAAATATCGGCAATAAGTTAAAAACTTATCGCGATATTTGCAGAAAATATCGACCGCAGTCCGCTTATAGGGACTGACGACCCAGAAAAGGTTAAAAATCATTTTTTTGTTTGCTTATATTACTTGAAAGTTTTGAAAGTCCTTTTCACCAAATCCAATTACCACATGTCGTGTTTCAAAATTCTCATTTCAACGCAGACTGAGAAGAAATTAATGGTAGAGAAGTCATGTCAGACTTGTAAAATCTAGTTTTATGCTCATCAATTATATCTTCTGGTGAAGTTAGGGAAATTTGTTGTCAAGTTTTCCAATTGCGGACCAATCTGAGGATGTGTTCTATCTTTTTATTGTTTCTCGATTGTCCTTCACGATGTATTTTGATCGTCAATTTGCTTACTTTGCAACACTAGGCAGAAACCCAAACATACTTCATAGAATTAGGGAACCTTTTATTTCGATGAAAATTGAGCTTCAATAAAACTCTTTTGCCTTTCTTAGATGCCAACTTTTTTATCAAAAATGTATTTTGAAGAGAAACTTCCATATTTTATCATAATTGCATTTCCAGCTTGACAGGGACCCCACCACTTGTTGTGTGAACCATTATTAAACAATGATTTTTATAAAGGTCTCTTCCTTGTATATAAATTTTATATTTTCCTTTTATCAAAAAATATAGTTTTTGTATTGGGAGAATTCCATGTAGCTTAATAAATTGAACCTGAAATTATTTGGGAAAGCTGATGCATATGCTTATTGAATTTTGCAAAAAAATGCATTTTTAATTAAATTTAATCAAGTTTTAAAGTTCCCGATATTTTCCTGATAAGTTTTCGACTTATCTCCGATATTTTTTTTTTGGCCCTCGGCGATAAGTTGCCGATACTGATAGTTTGAACTATGGGTAAGACAATTACATGGTCTCAAGAATCACTTGAGACATGAATGTCATGATAAGATGACAATATCACATTAAGTGATTCTGTGATGAGTATTTGTGTCATGACAGAATTGCTTAATGTGATGATTTTATCATCTATCATTTATAATATTATGTTGAATATCATGTGACTTGATATTCTTGTTAATACCATATCTCCCGATATTACGGTGAGGTGATATCTCTCTCTCCTACACAATTAATGGATCTATTGTGTTTTACTCTTGGATAGATTTTATCCTCCGTAGCTAAGAGGGAGTGTTAATGATGGTAGCTTCGGTCAGATAAATATAACCATTGATATAATGATGATTATACCTACAACATGATTGATGATTTACTAATATGTATGTATACATATTAATATAATAATAGTAATAATTGAGTTTATTATTATTACATATATAAATATCCATGCATACATAATATATATAAATGAGATATTTAAAATTATCAATCATAATGTTAATATATATATTAATAAAATAAAATTCATATTTAATTAATAAACACATCGACTAAATTGATCTTGAGATTAATATATAATTTATGATCACAAATTTAATTAAGTATCGAGTTATGATCAAATGGTATGATCATAATCGATCACCTTCATTAGCAGATCAAATTTTATTTGCTGAGTTTATCGACTTAGTCGATATGCATATAAAACAATTTATGTGAATCATTATGTGAATCGTTTAATGTATAAACCGATTATGTGAATCGGTATATTGCTGTTTACCATAACTAATGTTTATGGGAATCGATTATGATAAGACATCGCTGAAGAGACATGTCTCCATTTATGTGGAGACATGTCTATTCTTCAACATGTCTTCTCATTCAGATATATAATCTGATGTAGATCGATTAGATGGCAAGTACAAAAATATATAAGTGCAAGCCATAAGACATTGATCTCCTTCAGTGATGCTTGAGAATTAATAATGAATGAATACTGTATTCTTCTTATACCTTCAGCAACCTGCATATAACTCATAAGTTAGTAAAGCCTCTTTGTGAAACAAGAAAATCGACAAGGGATCTCTATATATACCTACTTATAAATCTGATTAACTTTAACAAAAATTATATCACAAGTTTTATTTATAATTCTAATTTATTTTGTCTTCATAGGTTTCGAGTAATTTTATAACTTTAATAATTTATTTTTATTGTTTACTTTGTCTTGTCTTCATAGGTTGCTAGCTGATTTGCATCAGGAAGAAATTGGAGCACATATTCTTTCATCCACTCAGTAAAGCGCAATAGGTTGCAATCAAAAAGAGCGGAGAACTTAGTATATGTGCATTCCAACTTGCATCTCCTTTCACACAAACATAATGAATACAAAGAAGGGAGTCGAAGATGTGGGATATAAATGCAGAGCATACGAACTTGGATGCTTCCACTTCTCAGCTTGCAATTGATGCATTGGAGGACTTGGACAGCGAGAATGTTATTGGTGCAGTTGATCCTATTGGCCTTGGCACTATTTGTGAATTAACTAATGCCATTGAAGAAGAAGAAGATGAAGTAGAAGAATAAATTAGTAATCCATTAGATGATTGAACTTGGTCTAAAGTTCCAATTGTTGCAAGTTGAATTAATGATACTTGAACTTGATGTTATCATTTGACATTTTAATATTATGATGTTGAACTTGAAGTATATGATGCTATGATTACAAGTTTATGGAGTTTTTGTTGTTTATATGACATTCTAATCTTAATTCATGCTTATAGGCTATATATATATATATATACATGTTAATGTTTTATAGCTTCTGTCGGATAAATACAATGAATATATTATGATGTGAGATATAATATATATATTATGATGTGAGATATAATATATATAGATATATATCTAAAATACTATTAGGAGAAATAAATATAATAATGATTCAAAGATATTATGTCTATATATTTATGTAGTTACATAATCGATTATCATTATATTAATCACATAATAATGAATAGACATGTCCCATGAAGGGACATGTCTCTCCTTGCCTCATCCTCAATATAAATGCAAGAGAGATCGCTGCATTTGGAAAATACAGAAAATATAGAGTGCTATTACATTTGCAGCGATTCCAAATTTTAACATGGTATCAAAGCCAGGTTGCAAATGTAAGAACTTGTTTAAAGGCATGGTAGTTAGATTCATTTCAGAAATAGCTGAATAAAGCACAGGTGGAGAATAGAGGAAAACAAAGACAACTAAATATCTTAATTTTGTGAAGTCGCTGAAGAGACAAAATTGCAGAAATACATTAAAGATCATTCCATAAAAAATAAACTTGAACCAATGATGATAATGTTAGGATCGAGCCTCTATACAGAAGAATGATGATGGTCAATATTTTTGAGAACAATGGAGCTAATAGAATCAGAAACTTAATAAGTCAAAGCTATGACCTTCATCTATCGAGAGGATATCGTTCAATAAAGAAATATAATCGAATATGATTATATAAATATCTGCAAGGTATATATCAGCGATATGTTATGCGGAAGGCATGAGGTATGGCAACGATAGTCAGGAGACTAAGCTTAATAGGAAGCTTGCAACTTGATTAGGAAAGAGAACTCTTGACTTGTATTTGGAATTGTATGCATCATTGATTATGATAGTGATTACAAAGGATGGTGGATGACATTATAAATACTCGGGCCCGTTGAATTTTATCGGAAGTAGTGAAGACAATCATTGGCGACATGAATATTATCGTATGGTCGACTAGTTTCGATGGACCAACACAGATATCTAATATGATAACTAAGCATCAATAAGTTTGATTGGAGTAATATTGCTGACAAATGCTTATATGTAGACGTTTTGTGATTTGTTTACCTTGAGTATTACTTTATCTACTCATTGTAGTCTCTCTCTTATTTGTATTTCTATACGTACTATAGGAGCTATTTGCCTTGATCTTTTCTGGGGATGCTCTTGTAGGAAAAAGAAGATTGATATCAGATTCAGAGGGAGTCTGACTCTTCAACAGTAACTTTGGAGGGGGAGCTCAAAAGATTGATATCAGATTCAGAGGGAGTCTGACAGTTCATCATAAGCAATCTTGGATGAAAGGATCAATAGATTGATATCTGCTCAATGAGTTCTTCTTTGTGAGAGAAGTTCGAGGTGAAATCCCTTGTTTTCACCCTCTACGGTGAGGCATGATGGATGTCATGTGAGTTACTACATAACTTTGTGGTTACTATAGTAAGGTGACGATCTTAAAATAGTCTAACCTTCTATCATGATGAATATCATATGGTTGATGTCTAAGCAGATCATGATAGATTATATCTTGTATGGTGGATTAATTTCCTTAAACAGACCACGAGTATAATGTTCCTATGGTAAGTATCATTGAGGATACGTGTGCACATACCTTATGGACATTTTGAGTACTTGGTAAATATCATGCGACTTGATATTCTGAGGCCATTACTCCTGATATCATGAGATGATATCTAATGGTGAATATCTTCTAATCAAAGATATTCTTAAACATACCATTCTTGATATTACGCTGAGGTAATATCATATTATGTGTTTATCGGCCTCGCTAGCTAAGAGGGAGTGTTGATGTTTTGTAGCTTCTGTCGGATAAATCCTATGAGACTATTGAATATATATATTATTATGTGAGATATAATATATCTATAGATATAATATATCTAAAATACTATTAGGAGAAATTAATATAATAATGATTCAAAGATATTATGTGTATATATATATATTTATGTAGTTACATAATCAATTATTATTATATTAATCACATAATAATGAATAGCTCATGGGACATATCTCTCCTTGCCTCATCCTCAATATAAATGCAAGAGAGATCGCTGCATTTGGAAAATACATAAAATATAGAGTGCTATTACATTTGCAGCGATACCAAATTTTAATACACACACACACACAGATATATATATTTATATAAATTTTACATGTTTTTATACGAACGAACCCAAACCCCATTTCAAAATTTTGTCGTATTGGCATACTAGTTCTTCAAACCCGAACCCAAACGAGGAACTTAGCTTATATTATTAAGTTGCAATCTTTAATTAAAACTTATCAAATCCTATATTGACTTGTAGGTCTCTAGGTCTAGAATGGGAAAATTACAAAAGCCAATAGAAGGTACTTGAGGGTGCTGACATAAAGTGATGGGGCTGCAAACCCCAAATGCAAATATATATCGCATCAATTTTTTTTTGATTTGTTTTGTTTTAGCTGCTTGACAATAAAAAATGGTTTTGCTGACCGAAATAAATAAATTACAGAAATATAATAATTGTTTAAATTTTCTAACTGAAAGGAAAATCCTTTCTCTGCATGGTTGGGGGAGGGGGGCATATAGCCTCTTTGGAAAATCCATTTACTGACAATAGACACATAAAGTGAAAATTCATTTGTTTGTCTTCTTGAATGCAATGGTGAGGTCGATTTGTGTCCAAAGCGCTTCGAAAATTCAGCTACCTCCTGGATTAGGCAGCCTTAAACATACTTCAAACCCTTGTAGACTGACAAAATATTCCAACATTGTAGTTTCGACAAAATAGGAAAAAGTTTTGTTGGAGTAAATGATTTTTAATTGCTCATTCTGAAGCTTACTTAGGCATTATAGTTATTAATTATTAGTGTCTAATTTTTTATGGTAGTTGGTTGTCAGTTATGTATCGACTCTCTTGCCTTTATAAGCAAGGCTTTGTACATTATTTTTCGTATCTCAATATAGTCATCATTCTTGTTGGTGAAATTGCCTTTCATTGCTTCTCTTGTGTTTGTGATGGTTGTATTTGCAATTTGTGCTCTTGGGTCTGGTGGTCATCACCAACATGGTATTAGAGCCTTCAATCCGCATCTCCTTCCATTGAGAGTTTTCATCAGTGTTGTTTTTGAGATTATATTGGTTTGTATTGTAGTCGTTGAAGGCCCCTTGGAGATCGAAGGTTTGTTATAGGTTGAATGATGTTTTCTTGTATTGGCCTCAATTCGTACCTGTTCCGTTGGTCCACTTGCATTTGATTTGAAGCGTATTTTTCATTGGTGTATTCCACTTGGACACATTCTTGACTGAATTGCAACATATTGTATGAATATAAGTAATGAGTCAGATATGGGACAAATTTAAATCGATCACGAACATTTATCAGTGAATTGAGCTTCTTCTTTGGCAGGTAGCTTTGTAATTTGGCTTCGCACAGGCTAATTATTTGCAACGATATTACCATTTGGCACAAGATTTCTTTGGCATGCCCGTGTGCCATTGGACCAGTGGTTCCTTACTTGGCAGCCTGAGCACCTTATTGCCATTGACGAGCGGTGTTGTTTAGGTTATTCATACCTTTGGAATGCTATTTTACCCTACAATAGCTGTTTTAAATTTTTATCTGAAGGCATGATTATTATTTTTTGGTGCCCTACGATATCTTGGACGAGCGGACACTTTATTCTCATTTCACCGGCGGTGGCTGGGCAAGGCACACATTGGCTCAAGCCTATTCTTGTTTTCCAAGTGCATATGACTTTGATTTCTCGTGATCTCTTTCCTATAGTGTAAGATCCCTTGCTGTTCTAGACACAATAATTTCCATTTTGACTCAATGATATTTTTTCAAACAGTTAGTATGCGGTATAATATATTCTCTGAGTTCTTGAATCACAAATGCAACACAAATTACCAACTCTTTGCATACTGTCTATAGGTAGTAGAGAAATCAATAATGCATCCACAGTAGTAATCTATTTGGTTCAGATATGCAAATAAATCAGAAAACTTTATTATGCAGAGACAACAATAAGAATGTCACAGCTTTAATCAATGTCCAATCTTACTCCTTCAAAGAAGACCATCAAATTTAACTTGCCTTAATTACAATTGATGCACAAGCAATAGGAGTAAGATTGAGGGCACCTGGTAATGGTGATTGAGGGCCTTGACTGTGTCGACTTTTTATTCCTTCTACACACCCGCACACTTTGCTTACGGTTATTGACCGGTATCTCTTCCCCAGAAGCTACTCGCGACATGCATAAAATGTTTCAGGCTCATCTCTCCCAATTTATCTCATGGTCGTGCCGAGGCGAGTTTCCACGACAGTCCCAAGTATTTGTAGTGATGTTGGAAGATGTGTTGTCTTTGTTAATATCGCAACGGTCTCAGTAAATATTCACAATGTCTTGTGCGGCAGGAAAAGAAGGCTCCACGACTTCAGAGAAGATTTTTCCGGAATATCAATCAACGAATAGGAGAGCTGAATTAAATTAAAGACTTAAGTTCCCACAAAAACCTTGAAATTATTCACGACATCTTGAAAATCCGTATCTTGGAAAATTTAACCAATTAGAGCCCATATTATTTCTTCCGACCGTCAAATATAATGTTTCATACTAGTGAAAGGCATGATATTAATCTTTAGAAAACTCCTTGGCATGTATAAATGTTTCAATTGTTTGGATACAAATATTTCACCGAGCCCATATTAAAAGATTAAACCATTCTAATTGAAAGATTACAAATATTTAATTAGGTCTGGCCTTCATCGGTGTTGAGCCATCCATCAAATAACTTTGCCAAATATATATTTCATTATTTTCTCACGCCAGAAGTTTATTTGCGGCAATGATAAAATATTTGAAATATCAATCAAAGGATGACACACAACAAAATTTAGTTATTTAATGTTTCCAGAAAGGATTGTTGTCTCATATCAAAGTGCAAACATTATAATAATAATATTCAGAGCCAAAATCATCTACAATAATATCTATATTTAGGAAACTCTGTAATACCACACAATAAATCTGATTATTGTTTGGCTTGTAAATTCCATTTATGCGAAACTGAAGAATCGGAGTAATTTTTCCAAGTCTCCTTAGGACAGATCTTTCACTGTCGAAAGCATTATTCCCAGGCATCCACTCCCAAGAACAATATTTGGAGAGAACTTCTCAAATCAATAAAGATAATTGTTAAATTCCCAAAAACATATTTGCACTTCTTCCGAGAACTTTTATAACAAGTGCTTTCAGTTACATTCCCATACAATTAATATTTAATTAATCAACTTTCTAAAGTTGTAAATAATTATTTATTATTTATTTGATAAAGATATTAGATAATTAAATATAATATTTTTAAAACTTTAGAAATTAATTTATATTTCAAACCTTTTCAAATGGGGACATTACATATAGCTAGCAAGATTCATATCTTCATCTTAGTGGCCTAGTTATATTACATTTTACCTCCCTCAAAAAACCTCAAACCCTTGACTAGGGTTTATACCAGTGTAACACAGGCGCGGGGGGGCGTCGTGACGGGGGGACGCCAGGATGAGTTTCTAGGACGGGGGGACANCAAAGGGCCTCAATTTCGGGACGGTGGGGGGGTTGGGGGGTGGGGGAGAGAGGGGGTGTTGCATACTATACATATTACATATAGAACTTGAAATGCTAGTTATGAAATGATGTTTTTGTATAACATACCAAATTGAAATAGTTGAACTTAGCAAAATTGCAACACGAACCAGAACCATTGAACATTCAACATAGTAAGATAGTACATACCCAATAGTAATATTCAAAAATCAAAATTCAAATAGAAATTCAAGTATCCGTCCCGGCAGCGACATGGTTGCAGAATGGTGGAGGTGGGGGTACTCGTGTACTCCAAGGACCCGGTGCGGGGACGTCCAGGGGATGGGTACTTCGAGGTTTTGGTGGGGGTGCGAGTCCCCGGGTTTCACTAGTTTATTCCAAAATCAAAAAATGAATATAATGTATGTCGAGAAAAAAACGAGATACATCCTTAACAGGATTAAAACTAAAACAATAATAACCAAATGATAAACAAAACTATCAAAAGAATGCCGCGAGGTTAAACAAAGACATTATGCAGATGACTCATAAATACCATAAACATATTTGGATTAACATGTAACAAACCCAACAAGGGTTTTCAAAAACATAACTATCAATATAGTGACATGAAAACCCTTAACAAAGAATTTTTTAAGGAAAGATGAAACACAATAAACAAAAAAAGGTAATGGAGTAAGAACACCTAGAGTCGATCTCAGATTGCAAGTCTTTCTTAGAATCCCGTTAAATCTGCCTTCACCCCGTTTCATATTCACAATTACAACTGTTAAACCGAATCTCTGTTAAAGACCTTTCAATACCTTGGCGACCACATATGAGAAACTATGATCACAAAATATTGTGCCCTAACGGGCAGATCCCTAGCTCGAGAGAGCTAGGGTTTCCAAAATGACACCCAAATTCACCTCATTTTTATGATAGGAATGCCCAATTGGCACTTATAAAAAGCCCACATAAAATGCCGATTTGAATGGCATTATCGAATGCTTTAATGTGTAATGTCCCCGTTTTTCAGACTTCGGGATTAGCTTGGATTGGCAACCCTCGCAAGCTAATCGGGTGTTCAGAGGGGGTCAGATTGTGGAGCCAGCGTTGGGATTCCATTCTGGAGATTCAGTTTATCAGGTCTGCTCTTCGTTCAAGTCATTTTGGCTGACTTACTATTTTTAGTAAGTGGGGTTTTTGGTATGGCCAGGATTGGCAGGGTGTCTGCACAGAGCGTCAGATATCTTAGGATCGAGTTTTGGAGAATCTCCAGTTTGAGGGAGGGACTTACTATTTATAGTAAGTCTATTTTTAGCAGTGGCTATTTTTGGCTGGGCAGTTGGTCCTAGTGCTTGTCAGAAGTTGGATGGTTGCAGTGAGACGGATCAGTGGCTTTAATTTTAAAGG
>MU224523.1:2166577-2180889 GCA_018584345.1 Thuja plicata | reverse complement strand
CCTCCTTCATAGGGTTTAATTGAAAATATGTGTCTAATTTCTGAACCCAAGCTCTAGCGGTGGTTTTTCCCGTGCCATCAAAATAAGGGATGGACATCTTCCCAATTTTCCTTTGTAATTCACTATTCAAATTTCTGCCCCTATGCGGCCTATGTTTCATTCTGACATCCATGTATTCCCTAAATGTCATGTGAGATCTGAATTCTTCCCCAGCTGAGTCCCAGTCATTCAAAATTTCATCCTGTACTTCTCTAACTGTAGGTTCATGTTTAGGGTGTAAATTTTGTGGAGTAAAATTTGGCATATAAGGTCTGGCTGTTGCTGATCTTTCTGGTTGATTATTATTGACTGAACGTTCATCCCTACCACCTTCATTTTGATTTTGGTTTACGTTTTGAGTCATGAATTGAGTCATCAGATTGGTCATAGTATTTATATTGTTTTGCATATCTTGTTGACTTCGAATCAATGCCGCAATCAAGTCCCTATTATTTTCTGGTTCTGCCATGTGATTGTCGTGTTCAAAAATTATCTCTTCTTCTATCTCAGTATGACTTTCCTCAATTTCAAATTGTGGAATTGAACTGGTTGGACTGGTTGGATGCCTATTTTGACGTTCTCTGGTATTCCGGAAGTTGTAATGGCCTGATGGCATATTCAGTAAAACATTTTTTCCCTATTTACCACACAACAAAACCTAAACACCCCACAAGCTGGCAGGATAGAAAGCTCTGATACCATGTAAAATTCCCAAGTTCTAGAAACTATTCTCAGGAAAAAAATGTATAAACATTCCGATTGTAATGCCGATCTTTGATTATTCCAATGGTATTACAGATATTCCTTTGGTAACAAATTCTACTTAATACAAATCAACTTAAATTTAATGTGGAGTTCACAGAAAAGACCCACTCGTATTCCATACAATAATTTGTAATTCTTATTCAAAGAATGTTTATCATGTGCACCTGTGTTAATTTGAAGTCGCGTGGACTAGTCGTAGCCTCCATGCCTTCTACGTGAACCGCTATTCAACCGTTGTCGTCGATTGCGAGGCCCGAGTCCAGACTCTATTTCAGCGCGTCCTTAATAATGCGGTAGATCTCCCTCTTGCGTGGCACACACCTTCTTGTCTTTTACGGACAGAGAAGACCAATTAACAATTGCGTATCTTTTCACTAGTTAGTCCTGAGTATTCCTTGACGGCTGAGGTAATCCACAGATACCGCCAAAACTCCTCCTACTGGAGCGGACGTGGAAGATTGTCTGATGGAGCGTATGTGGAGTCGTTCGTTTCTTCTTAAGCAATGAACCGATACCTATTTCTAACTGGTTGCCAACGATTGTCTCTGCACTTGCTGATAGCTTCAAAGACGTGGCACGATATTATCAATCTGTTGGCAAATGTCCATGCCCCGCAACTTTTCCCCCCCAAGGACGGTTTCACCACATGAAGCGGTTCCACTAGGTCGGGTGTTCTTTTGACGAAAGGAATCATTAACACATCAATTCGCAGTTACTGACACAATTTCCAAAATATTCAACCATATCCTCAATGTGAAATCCCGACTCTTTTATTTACAACCAAGGTGGTTGTATCCCGTAAGGGAACTGTTCCGTAAAGGAACTACTTATTCACAACAAATAACTTTAAACTTTAAAGTTGAAAAATAAATTATTTAATATTAATTAATTTGTTCATTAATATTAAATAATTAAATTCCCTTATTATTTAAATAGTCAATTAATGACTATTTGGGGACATGACTCCAAAGGCAGTACCCTTTGTACCCCTTTGGCCCCATGGGACTCCCCAGTCGTATACCATGAGGTGGCGTTTCTAGAAGATGATTCCATCATCGTTCCCCTGCTTGTAATCCCTCGTTTCCGCATTCACAATAGGGTGCCCTGAAAGTCCATCCTTTCTAAGCCCAAAGGCAGTACCCTTTGTACCCCTTTGGCCTCATGGGACTCCCCAGTCATATAGCATGACGAGGTTTACCTAGATGGTGACTCCATCATCGTTCCCCTACTATGGCTGACCTTAATAATCAATCAGTATATATAAAGAACTTACAATTCAATATTATGCATGTATTCTGTAAGTGGGATAATCAGTTATCAACAACATATCCTAATTAGTTATGAGCAGATATAGATAATATCTGTTATGCTATGCGAAGCAGTCATAACAATAATGCATCATCAGTCAGTCTTGTGCAGGTATAAATGGTACTTATCTGGTCTTGTATAAGGAACTCATACCAAAGACCACAGTATATGTTGAATCTGCTGCGTATTATTAATTAGTGAATCTGCTTACGTCCCTTGTGATTCAATAGAATTCTTGCTTATTTCCCATTAATATTCTTCTTCCTTCTTATTGATATAGTGGCCCTAGATGTGATGTTTTATAGGTCTGATCCAGTTTGCATTTTCTGCTCACACTGATCTTCCCTTGGTCTGTAATTGTGTTCTTTATATTGGTTTCTGCAGATACTTCAATCTGTCTTCTTCTATTGACTTCCTTGTCTCCTCTTCTATACCCTTCTTCAATGAAGTTCATCTCTTTTATGTCTCCTTTGAGTGTAGGGAGTCACACCCTTTCATTTGCTAAGGCCCTTATGAGAGTGTCACACCCTTCGGTTATGAAAAGATATATCTGTTTGACAACAACTGCTGTGCCTTTCCTAACTCTCATTTCTCAAATCTGTCTTTACTGCTTTTCAAATCTGCACATATCCCATTTAATATCTGCATATCTTCTTCTTCTAGATATACATATCTTATTTTCTTCTGTCCTTTTCAATTCTTATTTCTGATCCCTCCTTGTACTTCTGCTCTGAATCTTCTCTAGATCTCCTCTACTCCCTTTCCTCCATTCCATTTGATCCTTCTTCCCCTTTATATCTTCCAATGTGAGGGAGGGGTCACACCTCTTCATCATGTCTGCCTTTTGGCAAGAGTACCAACCCTTCATAATTGTCCCTCTTTGAGAGAGTCACAACTCTTCATAATTACAACCCCCTTTGAAGTGTTGCAACTCTTCATCATTGCTGCCCCTTGAAAGAGTCACTTATTTTCTCCACATTCCTTTCTTCTTCCATTAATCCTTCTATAATTCCTATGCTCTCCTCTTCTTCCTTCCTCCATATCCGTTTTCAAATGAACTCTCCCCCTTTTATATCTTATTTTGAGAGAGTCACAAGTCTTCATTATGTCTCTCTTGACCTTTCATTAACTTAATTAACTTGTAATTATATTATATTATATTTAATTATTATTTATCTATTTATTTGTTTTTATATTTTAATTTTATTATTATTATTTATTATTAAATCCTATTTCAGAAAGGAGACATTGCATCATTGCATATCGGTCTTCTATCTTGCGCTTATCTTTATTCTATTTAGCAAAAATTTAATCTTCAAAAAGCTCCTTGTCTCTTGCAAGAGATGAATTTGTTGATAAATCTAAAGCAATAATGTATATCTACACTTTATCAAACCTAATTAGCTAAATTCACAGTTGCGGTTAATTGAAGAAACATGGGTTTATTTACAGTTGTCGGCTCCAAAATATCTCGTTACAAATTTATTAAGATTTGCAAGCAAATAATAAATTCTTGTGGTTTGTGTGAATGGTGAAATAATTAAAAAAATACGAAGTGTTATATGTGTAAAGTGATATTGGACAGGGATCTTTGTGCCATGTGTAGTTGTGAAACAAAAGAATAAAATGTGTTTATTAATTATATGTATATGTACATATATACATATATATGTACATATATACATATATATGTATATGTACATATATATACATACTTATATATATATGTCTCCCTGTTTCTTTTTTCCTTTTCTCCTTTTGGTTTTTATTTTTTTATTTTTTTATTTTTTCTTTATTTCTTTTCTTTCTTTTGGTCCTTTCTTTTATTATTCTTTTTTTCTAGTTTTTTATTCTTTTCCTCCCTCTTTGTTTCTTTTTTTCTTTTCTTTTTAGGTTCTATTGACCTTCCTCTCCTTGTTCCTCATGCCCTCTCTCTCTCTTTTTAGTTTCCCTGATCTGCTACATTTTTTTCCTCCTCTCTTTTCTAGCTATCATCCTAATGATGGATCATGGAGTGTGATCTGAAACGTTGATGGAAAAAATGCTACACAGTCAAAATCCAGAAGCCATAACTACTACTTACTATTTATTAATTGCTGAGCTTAAACCTGGCTGTACCATATTAATTACCAAGGAGACGTACCATTATATATTTCAAGCATAGTGGGGAGGGGTCGATTGTTGCTAAGGAAGGCATACTTTTCTAAGAGCTTATGTGGACTTACTGTAATATCCCCGTCATTAAATAAATAATAATAATTGTATTTGGGTTCCGATTGATTTAGTTTATCTCGGGCCCATCTTTTATTTTAGCATAGGTGTAAGTGTTGCCGTGTCGGGCACCTCGGGAGTTGTCCGACGGCTATTTATGACCGACGTGTAGGATATATTTTTCATGTTGAGTTTTGATATTTTATTTGTAATTGCGAATTCTTTTTGGGATTTTGTTGTTTGCCATTTCAGAGGTGAAAGATCCTCCCTATTTGGTTTGTCGCAGTTTCGACGGGAGTAACTCACCCTATTCTGCTCTGCTTCCATTCCCGATTTGAAAATAGAAATATTATCATTATTCGATCTTCTTCTGTGGTGTTGCATATTTTGGCTGTCTGGTGTTATCTTTCTTTGGCATTTACATCATGTGGTTGCAATCTATTTATCTCGAAACCGAAGGAAACACATTGTACAGTCTACATACTGTACGACCCACTTGTTGCACTGTACGGACCACGGCCTGCATATCGTACGACCTGCATACCATACGACATCTTGCATCCTGCATACCGTACGACCTCCTACATCTTGCATACCGTACGACCTCATGCATCTTGAATATCGTACGACCTCCTACATCCTGCATACTGTACGACCCGTGGCCTCCATACCGTACGACCTCCTAGCCTCCACATCGTACGCCAACACATGAGATCACCTCCATACTGTACGGACCTGCCACTACTGTACGACCACTACACTGTTGGATACGTACGACCTATAGTTGCATACTTTCTCCTACGCTAGTCTCGGTCACACTGGTACGGAGTGGGATACTACGTGGTATCAGAGTTGGTGATCTTGCCAGTCTGTTGGGTAGTGAATGCAGAAAGAGTTTCGCGTATACGCCAGAAGGAGGTACTGTTCTCTCGACAGAATGGAGCCACAGGATCTGACTGCTGCAATTATAGAATTATTGAGGGAGTTAACCAGAAGTCAGGCTCAACTCAATGATACCATGATCAGAGGGCAAGAATGACAACGACTTATGGAAGGAACTTTGCAGAAATTAACTGAAGGAAGGACGAATGGGGAACAAAATGGATATGGCAGTGATAACTCAGTCACAGGGAGAGAAAACTCTCATACACGCCCTCGACCGTCTATGCTGACGTTTCCGCTAAGAAATGAAGCATCTCGAAGGGAAATAGAGCCCACCTTCGAGGAAATGCAGGATCAACTAATACAGGATTGGAGGAATGCGAATCTTGAGGGTGACCTGTCCTTGAGAGATTAGGTTGAACTGCGAATGAAATACTCAAGAGGTAGTGGTCGCGGCTATTACAACTATGGTTTTCAACGAAATATAGGCAAGGTAAATCTATCATCTTTTGTGCGAGCCGAATCAACAATTGCGCAGGCATGGGTACAGAAGACAGACACACACTTTCAGCTTAACGCGATGCCGGAGGAGGCAATCAAGTTTGCAGTGCTCCACTTGGAAGGGATCGCGCACGAATGGTGGCATCATGGTATGGTAACCCTCGGTTATTATCAAATAACATCATACGCTGAGTTCACGGAGAGGTTAATAGACCGCTTCGATGGGAAAGATCCAGAACTTAATTTCAAGAAGCTCGCTCAAATGAAGCAGTCTGGGTTAGTTGATCACTACATTGATGAATTCCAGAGGCTATCAGTGTTGGTGACAAATATCTCAAAAAGGCGCTTGATTGTGTTGTTCGTGGATGGACTGATGGAACCTCTCAGAGGTTGGGTAAAAGGATTCAACCCCATCACGCTCACAGAAGCAATAAAAAAGGTACGCGATATGGCGACTTCTTCATCTTCCTCTAGGAATTACTCACACCCCAAGCCACCACTTGCTCCAAAGGAAAGAGATAACAGAATCCCACCGAGAAGTCATTGTTGGATGAAGCTACCAGACAGGATCTGAGAAGAAGGAAACTTTGTTTCAACTGTAAGGATCCGTGGGAACCAAGGCACAGGTGTCTTGGCAAAGGAACGATCCACTGCATTGAGGTGATGTCCGAAGGAGAAGAAGACCAGGAAGAACCCGAAGCCGAAGGGGATAGACAACAAGATTTTGACCGTGCGGAGAGGATTGCCACACTGGTTCATAGGGGAGGTGCAATTGCGGCACTTGCTGGCACCCCAAGGTGTACTGTGTTCCGCGTACGGGGTATGCTCTAGGGATAACGGGTTGTGGTAATGCTCGACAGTGGGGCCACACTCAACTTTATTAATTCATCACTGGTCAGCAGAAGAGATCTGCGTACAGAGGCACATCAAGGGTTTGAAGTCAAGGTGGCGGTAGGAAACCTCTTGTCGTATACCTGATTGGTTCTGCAACTGAGCATCACCATGGGGAACCACACAGTAATAGATGATTTCTTCGTGGTAGATTTGGATGACATGGAGGTTATACTGGGCATTTAGTGGATGGAGACTGGATGAATACACACAGAGTTTCAAGAGAATGGAGTTCTCTTTCGAAGTAGATGGGAAGAAGGTAGTGCTGGGGGGAATGTCTAACGATGGTCCGAAGGAAATCTCAGCACGACGAATGGAGGCCATTTTTAGACACGATGACGTTGTCTGAGCCGCACACTATTTGGTTTCAAATGCCCCTTTGAAGGGCCAACAGGCGTACTACCATGACGATGAACTCCAGACGGTGTTAGACAGACACAGTTTGGTCTTCGCTGACATTCCACCTGGCATACCCTCGCACCGTGGTTTTGAGCACACCATTGAGTTGGAGGGAGCCAAACCCGTCATCACCACTCCATACTGCCATCCTAAAAGGTTTAAGTATGAGATTGAAAAGACAATCTAGGAACTGCTTGACAAGGGATGGATCAAGCCCAGTTCCAGTCCTTTTGCATTATCAGTGGTATTGGTAAAAAAGAAAGATGGTACCATGCGGATGTGTGTGGACTACCGTGCGTTGAATAAGAAGACCATAAAAAACAGGTACCATATTCCCAGGATTGACGAGCTACTGGGTGGGTTGCACGACGCCGTCTATTTTTCCAAAATAGACCTTCGCTCAGGCTACTACCAAATCCGCATGAGAGAACAAGATGTGGAGAAGACAACTTTCCATTGTCACTACAGACACTATGAATTCCTGGTCATGCCATTCTGGTTGACTAACGCATCCGCTACTTTCCAGTCCTGTATGAACCACATTTTCAGCAAACAACTGCGCAAGTTCCTGTTGGTATTCTTTGATGACATACTCAAATACAACAAGACATGGGAGGAACATATTAGGCATTTGGACGAAGTGGTGGAAATCATGAAATCGCAATCCCTGTTCGCCAACAGATCCAAATGTGAATTTGGGATGACAGAGGTACTATATTTAGGACACATTGTCAGTGGTCAAGGTGTTCAAGTGCATCAAAAAAAGATCCAAGCCATCTTGGATTGGCCGCCTGTTACCCATTTTTATTTCCCAACTCAATAAAGTGGAGCTGGGTAGGTTTTTCAGATAGTTTTAAGGGTGCATCTCAGTTATTAATGGTGTTTTGCCAAAAGAGGAATGCCATAAAGGAATCATTGAAAGATGCAATATTTTTTTACAATAGATAAGAATCATACAACATTGCAAATTTAAAGGAATGATCTTTTTATTCATGAATGCAAATGTGCAATATCCCACACAAGCCGTGGGAGTAGCTACTAGAATGCACTATACAAGGAAATGATACATATAAAAATGAAAGCATAAACAAAGACAAGGGATCCTTCATTGCCTCGTGATGATGAACCCCTGCAGTTGAGCAGCTCCGTCTTCAACTCCTTCATAGAGGTCATCCCGCTGCTCCAAATACTTGCAGGGAGAAAAAAAATTGTGTCAAGGCTCGGGATACCAAATCTTTATGTATACATCATTAGTACATGCATAATTTACTCCTATATTGCATGATAATAGTCTGAAATCATCACGTGTATCGAAGGAAAGCAAAAAGACATCATCGAATTCATCAAAACTGAAATTATTTTTATCTAAAAAGTTTGTTCAACGTGCACACATGTGAGGGTCTTATTACTGATTACTTCGTTTAAATATTTCAGCATGTGGGAAAAATTGGGCTCCCACAAGGGCTGAGCCCAGCATGCTGTCAATGACAGAACACATAGCTACAAGAAAAATGACAAAGATGGGGTTTCATAATTATAGATGTCCAGGCAATAATGCAGAGACAAAGATAGATCATCTACAACATGCCATTAATAGAGCAGTCATGAGTACCATGGATGACAAATAGTTAACAAGCAAGAGAGCCTCTTCATAGTGAACTTATAGTGACAATGCTTGCTGTCATGAAATCAGCTAAATCAATGAATGTTGTGGTTAAAGTTAAAGTTAACAATGCTGTTATAAAAAAAAATGACATTAATGCTGTTATGGAGCAGTAGAGATTCATTGTTAAAACAATGAAGGAAAGAAAGATAAATGCTGCTATTCGATCATTACAAAGCCTCATGTTTTATGCAGAGAGAAGCATTGAAAGGAAGGGGCAGCCATGTCATAACAGAGATATATTGCTGTTATGGAGCAGCAATATGTTAAAAAATTCAGTAATATAAATATGCAAAGATAACAGCAATATGTTTCAAAGCAACAACAATGACATGAGAGTGGTTGCTGTTGTAAAAGAGAGAAAACAGTAAGACCAAGTACATATTTTCAAGCACTGTTAGTCAAAAGATGCAACCACAGAATAGTAGAAGTCACAGGAAACACTCATGGTGGCATAATAGTGCTGAGAATTTTAAATACAAAAGTATGCTGTTATAGATGGGATTTGCTGCTATGTTGTAATATATATCATAGGAACATATCATTTGCTTCCATAGAAGTATAGAAAGCCAGAAGGAAAGCATGCAATCTAAAAATCAGTGCTATGTCATTGCATTGCTATTAATATTGATGAGAGCATTTTTATCATAAAGACACATTTACAACAGCAAAGAGGCCAGGATAGACAGATCAACAATGCCATTCAGCTGCTCTGTACAGAAGATCTCTAATGTGACTGAAAATTCATTGAGAATCATATTTATTAGAAGATAAATGCAGAAAATAAATGCAGAAGTTCGAGTATGGAGGCCGTATGGCTAGAGTTTTCAGACATGGCATCCCAGGAGCTAATCAAAACAGTGATATATTTTGCTCTTGTTCCCAGTCTTCTGATATATTTGACTGATTATTTTCATTGGATAATTTCTAAAGCATACAGTGCACAAAGGTATCATATGACAGTCAAGAAATCAGACCAAAGGGTTCGAATCACAAAGAGAAGGCTCGAATTACCTGTAAGAGGTCCCAATCTGAGAATGAAATCTCCACATTCTTATCCAAAACCTTTCAATGGTGGCGCCCAGACAGAGCTTCAGCAAGTGCAAATGAGAGATAGTGAAGGGAAAACAACAAAATGAAGGCAATGGCGTCAGATAGTGCTGCCAAATCTCCAGATTTCTTCACAAAAAAAATCATCAAAACTTCTCCAAAACCCCATGGTGACATATCTCCAGGCGGCGGCCCAATGCTGGGCATTAAAATTATAAAAAAAAATGAAATATGGAGCAATATTTTTAGGTTTCGAGTGTCTTTGCCAAAGTAAAGGTTTTTTTTTGCCTTTTATATTTGTAAAATCTCTTGTCCATGATTCCACGTGATCTCATTGGAGTCGAAAGTGATATTTTTTATCACTTTGTTTTCATGCTTGTAAATATAGAACTTATTGATAGAATAATTTATATCTTTATCGTTCTATTAATATAGTTTTTGAATTATTAAATCATATTAATAGATGATAAATTTACAAATCACTCTATTAATATTGTTTAATAAAAAATGTATATGGAATCTTACTTTAAATTATAATATTAAATATTTATTTGCACTGTATAATAATAATATTAAATTATTTATAATTGGTTACTTTGGTAAATATCATTATAATAATAATATTATTGACACATAGTTGTCGCATAATTAATATCATTAATATAATTTATATTTGTTAGAGTAAATGAATTATAAAATATTTAATAATTGTTATTATTAAATTAATTTTATTATTAAGTAATTTATAATTATCACTTGATAAATGTTATTGATTAATATTTAAAAGTAATAATTTATAAATAACATAATAACAAAGTGCAAATAGATATTTAATTTTACTCTTAGAAGTCAAAAGAGATATTATTGAAAAGTCATGACAAAGGGTGGGTCATGGAGATAAGTTTGAAACTTTATGAGGGTGCCTTGATATTTAGCAGATATTTTGGCAAGATTGAAGGATAAGAATGCATTAATTGAGGGCCTTAATGATGAAACGGATAAGGATTGACTTTGGCAGCCCCTTTATGCCTTTTATAGTTGTTTGAGGGTCTCAAAAAATGCCCACTTGGCTGAATCCGACCCAAGAGTTATTGCTCTTTTATGATGTCATTGCTTTTGGAAAAAGCATAAGTATGAGTTGAAGGCTCATTTGTAAAGAGTTCTTTTTCCTTCCAGCTTGCTGTTTTTGTAACTTTTTCTATGTTCTTGGCAAAAGCAAGGTGTTTTTGTAACCCATTTTGAGAAATATGCAGATTTGTAACACCTTTTGGTAGTGAAATATAGATGGTACCTTCTCTCTTTTTTCTGTCTTTGTGCATAACATATTGATGCCTTTTACAGAAGAATATAGTCTTTGTAGGTTGAAAATTTGTGTTGAATCAGTTTTGAATTGTGAGGAACCTTTTCTCCTTTTGGGGATTGTCATTTTAGCCTTCTTTCAAATTGCTGATGCAAGGTTTGTGTTATTGAGTTGTGTAAAAGAAGCTCTTTGTCACTGTTTATATTGTGTGTTGGTTTTTGTTAAGTCTCAAAGAAATAGTTCGGTGCATCACCTTTAGCAATAGGTTTTTTCATTTTATGTTTCCTTCTAACCCTTTCCCTCTGAAAAGCTTTCGTTTAGGTGAAGTACCCAGGAAGTCGGCCTTCCTTGGAGGTTCACTTCTTTTCTGGGTTACCCACAACCCAGAAGTGTTCCCATGTATCACTAGATTGCTGAGTTTACTCAACAGGGTGCAAATTTCAGTGATAACACCGCCTCCGACTACCCTCGCAGAGCTGCGTGGGTTTTCATTGGATTATGCAGTTACTACAGAAGCTTCGTGAAGGGTTTTTCCCAGCTCGCCGCACCCTTGACCGACCTAACAAAGAAAGGATCTTTCCAATGGAATGAATAGGCACAATGTACATTCGACAAGTTAAAGGAAACCATGAGTTCCTGTCCGGTCTTCGCATTACCAGATTCCACTCGGCCCTTCACTGTAGATTGCGACTCCTCGGGGGAAGGAGTCGGGGCTGTACTCATGTAGGACCGTCATCCGATTGCATTCGAGAGTCGGAAACTTTCGAGAGTGGAAAGGTTGTATTCAATCTACGACAAAGAAATGCTCACCATCATGTAGGCCTTGACAAAGTTTAGACAGTACCTTGTGGGATCTAAGTTCGTCGTCCGTACAGACCACAACTACCTGAGGTATTTCTTGGAACAGAAGGAGCTGAACGAAAGACAACAAAAGTGGGTAAGCAAAATCCAAACGTTTGACTTCGATATTGAGTATGTTAAAGGGAAGAATAATGTTGTGGCTGACGCTTTATCAAGGAAGCCCGCTATATGCTTGTTGTCTCAGATTTCGGCGGATTGGAAGGCATACCTGTTGGTTGAATACTCCAAGAACCCTTTTGTGTGTTAGTTGATGGATGGCGAAGTGCGTGACACAGATACAAGGTGGTCAACGACATCATTTATTATAAGGACAGGATTTATTTAGTCCCTGAGTCCAGGATGAAAGAGAAAATTTTAAAAGAGATGCATGACTCACCCTTGGTTGGGCATCCAGGGTACCTAAAAACCTACCGACAAGTCAGAGAAAGATTCTCCTGGAAGGGTCTCAAGAACGATGTTCTACAATACGTTCGGGGATGTGCTACCTATCAGCAGAACAAATCCGAGTACACACTACCAGCTGGTCTACTACAACTGTTACTGATACTTGAGCAGAAGTGGGATAGCATCTCGATGGACTTCATCTCAGGGCTTCCCAAGGTGCAAGGGAAGTATTGTATCTTCGTGGTGGTCGATTGACTAACGAAGTATGCACACTTCTTTTCCATTTCCGTGCCATATCAGGCCACACAAGTAGTGGATCTGTTTTTTCGTGAGGTGTTTAGCCTGCATGGTCTCCCTCGAAACATCGTCAGCGATAGAGATAGCCGCTTCCTCAACATCTTTTGGACAGAACTATTTCGGCTTGCAGGGACAGAGTTGTCACCAAGCACCAGTTATCACCCGCAAACTGATGGACATACCGAGATTGTGAACAAGTGGCTGGAAGGTTACCTCAGGAACTATGTTTCGACACAACATAAGACATGGGTTAAGTGGTGGCATATGGGTGAACACTGCTACAATACCATGTACCACATGTTGATTGGCATGGTGCCCTTCAAAGCACTGTACGACAATGAGACGCCATCATTTGTTGATATGGGACTGGGCGATAGCCACGCGCCGAGGGCCAAAGATGAAAGATCCCTGATCCTGGTGATCTTGTAAATTACTGTTTTTGCACAATTTGGGACTTTGACCAGCGTTTGTACCTCTAAATGGATTTTGTTGAATTCTGATTTTTTTCTGGTTTTTTCTTGTTTTTAAGTTTTTTTTGGTGTTTTTGAATATATATGCAAATAAATGATGAATAACAAATAACTTTCGAACTAGAAATGGTAAGCAGCATTCATGAATTAAAATTACTTGACAAGCTGAAAATGAATCAAATCGTACCAGGCATAATATTCAGATTTTTGCATTCATAGAGTAAATACATCAAATGGATTTACTGGCTGCCTCCTGCATTTGACACCAGCTTAAGGAATGTTCTGCAACCGCTAAAGATGAATGCCTTGGTGTCATAAACCCTGATAGATGCTTCCAGACTGCAAAACGTGGGCTGCTGAACATGAATGGTGCCCAATATACAAGTTCGAGCTGCCTTTGGAAAATATTCTCCTGCCCAGGCTGGGATAAACCAGCCGCCAAGCTGAATGTAATATATTCTCCTGATAAATGATGCTAAGAAGAAGGCTGATCCTTGCCATAGCAAATAATACTTCCAATTTGAAAACTGAAACACCAAATCTTTGTTGAGGTTTGCGTCTCAACAAATCAGTCCTAGGGTTTTCGTCCCAAGCCTCTGAATCACTCCATAGAGCAATTTCGAATTTTCATAAGTTGTAAATGTCAAAAGATAGTGAGCAACTCGATTTCCATCTCATTATATCTCCTTTCAAAGGCAATTCCAACCCTAATGGAGAATACACTTAGCACTTTATAGTTTATAATAAAATAATATTTTCCCAATTAAAAGTGTCCTTGTTATAGGAAAATCATTACTTTATTAAAATGTTATAATTCCAGGCGCCAAAAAGTCTCCGGATAGTGAAAATGATTTATATTATTTCGAGACCTTTCAAACGGGCTATCACACGAAGGCATCCCTGACCAAATGAAGCAATTAATCCCTTATTACTCCAAAATGGCTATTAAAATAGCCTTATTATAAATTATTTAATTATTGACTTAGGAAATATTCAAATATATTAAAATATTTCCCTTTTTGCCTCTGATAGCCCAAACCATCCACATAATCACGAGTCTAACCCTGTCACCTGTCTGTGACTGATGCTGAATGAGATGGGTCAATTGGCAGTCCAATAAAGATCCCCAATCCTGGTGACCTTGGTATTTACTGTTTATTTTGCAATCTGAAACTTTGACCAGCATTTGTACCTCTAAATGAACTGTTGTTGAATTCTGATTTTTATGGCTTTTTCTTGTTTTCACGTTTTGTTTGTTGTTTTTCTTGGTGTTTTTGAAGATATATGAAAG
>MU224523.1:2142668-2166527 GCA_018584345.1 Thuja plicata | reverse complement strand
CTGTTGTTGAATTCTGATTTTTATGGCTTTTTCTTGTTTTCACGTTTTGTTTGTTGTTTTTCTTGGTGTTTTTGAAGATATATGAAAGTAATTGATAAATAACAAATAACTTCGAACTAGAAATGAAGAGCAACATTCATATAAATTAAAATTACTTAACAATCTGAGAATTATTCAAATTGTACTAGGCATAATATTCAGATTTCTGTATTCAAGGAATAAATACACCAAATGGATTTGTGGCTGCCTCCTAAACTTGACGCGAGCTATAGGAATGTTTTGCAAACACTAAAGATGAATGTTTTGCTGTCACAAACCCTTATAGATGCCTCCAAACTGAAAAACGTGGGCTGCTAAAGAGGAATGGCGCCCAAAATACAAGCTCGAGCTGCCTCTGGAAAACGTCCAAGCCGGAATAGACTAGCCGCCAAGCTGAATGGGGTATTTTCTTCTGATAAATGATGCTAAGAAGAATGCCGATCCTTGCCACAACAAATAACACTTCCAATTTCCAAAACTGAATCACCAAATCCTTGTTGAGGTTTGCGTCCCAACAATCCAGACCTAGGGGTTTCGCCCCAAGCCTCTGAATCACTCCACGGAGCAATTTCGAATTTTCATAAGTTGTAAATGTCACAAGATAGTGAGCAACTCGATTTCCATCTCTTTATATCTCCTTTCAAAGGCAATTCCAACCCTAATGGAGAATACACTTAGCACTTTATAATAAAATAATATTTTCCCAATTAAAAGTGTCCTTGTTATAGGAAAATCATTACTTTATTAAAATGTTATAATTCCAGGCTCCAAAAAGTCTCCGGATAGTGAAAATAATTTATATTATTTCGAGACCTTTCAAACGGGCTATCACACGAAGGCATCCCTGACCAAATGAAGCAATTAATCCCTTATTACTCCAAAATGGCTATTAAAATAGCCTTATTATAAATTATTTAATTATTGACTTAGGAAATATTTAAATATATTAAAATATTTCTCTTTTTGCGTTTGATAGCCCAAACCATCCACATAATCATGAGTCTAACCCTGTCACCTGTCTGTGACTGATGCCGAACGAGATGGGTCAACTGGCAGAGTCCCATCCCTAAAATCTGGGATGCTCCTGGAAACTAGGGAACACACCCTGTCATCCTGAAACTGAAACCATGGAATGGTCTAGTGGGACCTCAAATCTGGAAACTGCCACATCCTCCTAAAAAGTAGGGATATCTCCTAAAATCTAGGAACTGCTCCAAATTGGCTCCAAACTGCCTGTAAAGCCAAAATCCGGTCACTTTATGCACTGAATGAGTCCCTATCCATCTTTGCTAGCCTATAGACTCCAATGACAGGCCAACTCCTCCGTCTCTGATGTCAACTCTAGAAAGGGGACATGACAAAAGATTGGCTACAGGAAGGGTTGGATATTTTGAAGTCTCTCAAGGAATATCTTCAGAGGGCCCGAACCAGCAGAAGATATATGCTGACAAACACCGAATAGAGAGAAGTTTTGAAGTTGGCGATTTGGTGTACCTCCGGCTTCAACCACACCGACAATCTTCCTTGAAGACATGTGGCAAGGACAAGCTGATGCCACGTTTCTATGGAACCTTCCGGGTGGTGCGGAGAGTAGGTGAAGTTGCCTATGAATTGGACCTACCAGAAGGTAGTCGAATCCGTATCTTTCACGTTTCTTGCCTGAAGAAAGTTGTGGGTCAACACATCATGGTCTTGACAGATCTGCCACCTCTCGACGGAGGGAGTTAACACATCACGGTCAAAGAATTTCTTGTATGCTGGAAGGATCTAACACTGGAAGACGCCACCTGGGAAAGTGAGCAGATTTTGGAACACCCCGGTTTGCAATTGCTTGAGGACAAGCAACATTTGGGATTGGAGGACTGTAATATCCCCATCATTAAATAAATAATAATAATTGTATGTGGGTTTCGATTGATTTAGTTTGTCTCGGGCCCATCTTTTATTTTAGCATAGGTGCAGGTGTTGTCGTGTCGGCTTTATTTGTGCACCTTGGGAGTTGTCCGACGGGTATTTATGACCGGTGTGTAGGATGTATTTCTCATATTGAGTTTTGATATTTTATTTGTAATTGCGAATTCCTGTTGGGATTTTGTTGTTTGCCATTTCGGAGGTGAAAGATCCTCCCTATTTGGTTTGTTGCAATTTCAGTGGGAGTATCTCCTCACCCTATTCTGCTTTGCTTCCTTTCCAGATTTGAAAATAGAAATATTATCATTATTCGATCTTTTTTTGTGGTGTTGCATATTCTGGCTGTCTGGTGTTATCTTTCTCTGGCATTTACATCGCGTGGTTGCAATCTCTTTATCGCGAAGCCGAAGGAAACACATTGTACGGTTTACATATTGTACAACCCACTTGCTGCACCGTATGGACCACATACTGCATTTATTGTACGACCCGCATATCGTACGGCCTCCCGCGTCCTGCATACTGTACGACCTCCTACATCCTCCATACTGTACAGCCCCCTGGCCTCCATACCGTACGACCTCTTGGCCTCCATACTGTACGACCTCCTAGCCTCTACACCGTACGCCAACACAGGAGATCACCTCCATACCGTACGAACTTGTCATTACTGTACGACCACTACACTGTTGCATACGTATGACCTGTAGTTGCATACTTCTCCCTCTCCTATGCCACTCTCGGTCACACTCGGTCACACTAGTATGGAGTGGGATATTACACTTACCTAGGCCCCACTATACTAGGCGCATCTTCCTTAGATTGCGTCCCTCTTTTGAGTGTTGTCGTACTCCTATAGAGGCTGCCACATGTTAATTTGATCAGATTTAGAGGTTATAGTATTTTAAATTTTAATCACTGCTTTCAGATGTATGTATTGATTCTATATGATATGTTGATCACAATATCGTAATAATTTTACTTGGATATATATTAATATAAATGCCACATGAATATATATCAATCTGCTGAGATCTTAATATGAATATCAATGAGATGATGCTTAGATATAATGAGACTGCAATATTGATCTGAACTTTATATATAATGCCACCGATATACTTAATGTATATATTGTTGTGTCTTGTTTAGCACTTATAGATTTCTGTACTACCCAAGATACTTTGATCGATCATCATATATACAATAGTGTGGAGACATGTCTCCTGCAGGGACATGTCTCTACACGAACATAGTTCACTTAGAGGCATGTCTCTACATGAGACATGTCTTATTACCGATCATTAACTAATCTCAATGAATATACAATTTGATGTGTTTGCTGATAATCGATACTTATTTATCAATTCATATTATTAATGCCGAAGTCGATACACATTATCGATTCACATAATAGTCAATGCAAGGTCGATATTAAATATCGATACCATATTATGCTCGATACATATTATCGAAAGCATAGTATGATATCGATATTTATTATCGATACTCGACAATGTGAATGTCGATATCCAATATCGATACATAGCATAATCAATATCAATGTTATGATTAATATTAACAACATTATTAAAATCAACAGTATGAACTGCATGATTAATATCAACAACATGATTAATAATTGTTATATCAAACTCAATCATGTATATATGTATATTTAATAATATACATATACAATTTTAATATATATATACATGATTGTTGATTTACTAATTATTAATCATGTATTGTAATAACCAGAATCATAGCAGTGTACAGAAGAAGGATAGTAGTCAAATGCTCAAGGCCGATAGGCCACTTATGCATTTGATTTCATCAATAGGGTTAATCCGACCAAAGCTACAATTCATCAACACTCCCTCTTAGCTAGGGAGGATGATTATTATCCTGATGTAAACACAATAGATCCATATATTGTGTGGGAGATATATCACCTCAATGTGATATCAGGAGTTATGGCATATCCACGAATATCAGGTCTCATGATATCCACCATAAATGATATTACCTCACGGTGATATCAGGAGTAATGGCACGTCCACAAATATTAAATCACATGATATTCACCATACTCACAATATCCATTATGGTATGTGCACAAGCATCAAGTCACATGATGCCTACCATAAGGATATCTGCTCATGGCATATCCATGGATATTATGTCAAATAATATCCACCATGAAATATATGTCATTTAACTCATTGTGGTTATACACCACTCAGTTAATAACACTGAAGGGATATAAACTATCATAACATGTCCACGGATATCATGTCACATGATATCCATCATGATAGTAAGGTTTAACTATTGTAAAGTTGTCACCTTACAACAATAACCAGAAGTACAGGTGTACATCTTTGAAATATCATCACCTTTCAAGATGTTCACAGGGGCCTATGAAGTCATGTAATCACACACATGACAAAAGGAGTTTACATATTAAACATCTTTTAAATATATTAGTACAATAAATTTAGTTTGTTGAGACTCAATCTCAAATAAAATTACATTTCTACCATACCAAGCTTACCTCTATAGTATTCCACCTTTGTTTTGGAGAGAGGCTTGGTGAAAATGTTTGCTGATTGTTCATATGTACTAATATATCTCAACTGGATAACATTTCTCTCCACCATGTCTCTAACATAATGGTATGGGATTTCAATGTGCTTTGATCTGTCATGGAACACTGGATTCACTGAAAGCTTTATACAACTCTGGTTATCAGAGTGAATGATCGTGGGATCCAAGGATTGTCCAAACAATCCTACAAGAAGTTTTCTTAACCACACGGCTTCTCGAGCTCCCATCAATGTACTCGACTTCGGTGGAACTCTGTGCAACTGGAGATTGTTTTATGCTAAACCAGGAAATCATGGCTGATCCTAACCTGAAGCAACACCCCGAAGTACTTTTACGATCGACTGCACTTCCAGCCCAATCTGAGTCAGTATATCCATGCAGATTTAATTCTACATTATTATACCTTAAACCATATCCAATTCTGCCACGCAGGTATCTTAGAATATGTTTTGCTGCAAGTAAGTGTAACTGTCCTGGTTCACACATGAACTGATTGAGTGCATTTGTTGCATGACAAATATCTGCTCTAGTGTTGACCAGGCACATCAAGGACCCAATCATCTGCTGGTAGAGAGTGGAATCTGCTAATTCTGAGTTTGCTGCCGCTTCTTTTAACTTATGTAAATTTGTCTCCATGGGTGTAGACATTGGTTTACAGTCCATCATTCCGAACCTTTTCAAAATTTCAATAGTGTATTTTCCTTGATTTAGGATAATAGGGTCAGCCTGCTGCCATACTTCTAAACCAAGAAAATAGTGTAGAAGACCCAAGAAAATGGTATGATGCTGTTATCATTATGATGAAAGGTGGAAAGTGATATGATGAATATTTGCAATATATTCTCAAGACAAGTTGAAAGCAAAAGCCAGAACATCTATGTGAGCTGTTTGACGAAATGCCTGCGCACCTAAACTGGTGAAATTTTCAATATTTTCATTTTGGCTTTAAAAATTTGGCTAGTATATTACAGGTCTCTTGTCTTCGAACCTTCCTAAATAGAAAAACCTACCTTCATGCAATTTTTTTTCCCTATTTCAGCTGCCCATTTTTCTGGGTCTTCCAGTGCAAGTGTATCATCTTTTTTTAATTTAGGCTTTAGATTATTATTCTTTATTTGGTTTTTTATATTTAATTTTTTAATTTTTAATATATTTAGATATTTTCCTTTTTAATTTATATGGGAAATTTAGTCTTTTTTATTTTAATTCAGATTTAAATCGGCATTATTGTTAATTTAATTATAGGTCCTGATTTGTATATTTTTTGTGTACTGTAAATACTAAATTTTAAGCTGAATTAATGTGTCTATATTACTTTTAAAGTAATGAAAATCTCCTCTAATAACTTAGAAATTTTTGTTAAATTATGTGTGTTTTTTATGAATGTTGTATACAGTTACGTCCATATTAGGGGTCTTAGAAATGCCAACTTGTGTTTTCCGCACATCCGTCTAAAGTTGCTGAAATATAAAAATAGCTCAACAGCGAATTCTTAGTTCACCAACATACTCTGAAGCTCACTGAAATTCTTATTTAATGAAAATTGATACTTTACAGAAATATTATACTTCGCCAAGAAGTGTGGAAAACTCCCTGAATGTCGAAATTGCTCCTGGAAAGAACCAACGGACACATCTTGATCCTTTGAACTGAACTCCAGTTTGAACAAGCTGGTGCGCTTCAAGAAAGTTGGAGCTTTTAAAGATGTTGGAGAGGCTATATAAAGGGGACATTTCACACTTGAACAATGTGTTGAAAGGACTTGGTAAACCTGCCTCCCATTCTTAATCACTATATCAGCTTCAGCTTCACTTTGGAGCTATCAACCTTTGAAAGCTTGATTCACTCTTAGTTTGTCATTCCTTATCTATAATCAATCTATAGACATTGTTGGCAGGCCAAGAAGGGCCAACTCCTGATTACTTGACAGACTGACAAGAATGATGATCTAACACTCATTGACATGACAAGGATACCATGGCTACTGACCATAAATTTGATTGTAGGAGAAGTTTTGTAGGGTTAGCAACATGAGCACTAACAAGGTGCACTAGATAGATCTTCATATCATGTCTTCTTTTGGATCAAGGGAAGCTTTGGTGGATTTTTAGACATAGAGAGATTTGTTCCTACTGTACACTTGAGGAGGGATTTGTTCCCATTGTGCAGCGGTGTAATGCGCCCTTTTATGATATCTTATGAAATTTGGGCAATTACCTTGCAAAATCAATTGGTCTCAATTACTACTATAAATTTGATCTATGATACCACTTGAATTATGCAATTGATACAATATATATATATAAATATATATATATATATATTATGCAAGGAATAACATATATAGATTGGATGTTGATCACTGCTATCTCTGATTGGACAAATAGATATATGCCAAATGATCTGATCTATATATCTGCACTTAGTGCAATTCAATGATGAGATTATCTCTGCTATATCGGATATGACTGATACAATTATGCAAAAGCACTATGATGTTAGCCTTCTCTGATTTGACAATGGAGAATATGCCATAATGTGGTCGTATTGCCTATAGCAATGAATTGCTATTTCTGATTACAATCCTTAAATGTATGCAATATATATGATGATAATATTGCTGGTAGTGATATGTTGTGGCTTCAGATGTGTAAATATATTCTTACAACAATATGTAATGATGCTGTGTCTGATATTGTCGATTAATGCTTGCAACAATCGTGCTGTCTCTGATCCCACTGTCGAACTTATGCAACCAGTTTATGCCAAATGGCTGATGTTCTATAAGTAGATCCAATAGAGGTTGAATAAGAGATAAAAGTTTCCAATTATGATTGCTAGAATGAGATTAATTCTCATTTTATATCTTGCTAACCGAATAGTCGCATCCATTTGATTTGAGAGATATATCTCTCCCTTATTGGCCTCTCTCCATAATATCACACCTTTCCATACTTAATTGTTATTTGTTATCTTCGTTTATGATTTATTCAAATCACAGCTCTTCTTCATAACACAAGAAGTCGCTTTTGTAAGCAAATTGCATCTCTTGGTATGATCGCTGCCTAATGATTTTCCTTTCCTTAATCGCTGACTTCTTTATAACCCAGCCACTTATTTAAATGCGTCAATATTATTTGTCATGATAGTCTCGGTTTACACTAACATCTTTATAGCTATAATTGCTGCTTAGTCTGATTGTTGATTGCAATTATCATAATCATTCTGTCTTTATCTTATAATTGTTTCATAGATATTTAAATAGCTTGATTGGAGCTTCGTGGTATGACCGCTGACTATATCGCTCGGTGTAAGCATGGAATCACTTCAATACTTATCACGTGGTGTTGGGTTCGATAAACTTTTAGTCATCTTGCTGAAGATACTCATAGCGTTGATGTAGGTGATCGAACTGTTGGAATTTGTCATTATATTAGTTGTCTAATCACGTTCTTGATAATTGCTAATAACTGGTCTTTCATATCGACACAATCCAATAATCATCTGCATGACGGGAGAATGTGATATGCTGATCATATTGGAGACTCGACTCTCTTGCCCACTAATTACTCCAGATCCCTGTCGCAGATGATTGGTAGTTGATATGTAATTTTAGAGTGATCACCATAACTCATACATTGATCGCTGTTCTTCATTATTCAAATGCACTTGATTGATATCACTTTCTATCTTTCTTTGTTTGGTCTTCATGCATGTTTGATCATTATTTGTTGATTGATACACTATAGCTTGCTGATTAATTATCACTATGAGGTCTTCTCCTTGGTGTGAAATGACATTCAATTTTTTCGCTTACTTCCTTAATGCTATCATGTTGCTTGTTATCTTCATCAGCTTATCATCGTATGATGATTGTTGCTAGGACACCATATTTCTTCTTTGTTGACTTGATCTTGTCATCCTTGATCCTGATTTGTTCTCGTATCAAATCTGGTTTGTGTGTCTCAATGTCAACTAGGAAAATTGGTGCAGGGCACCAAGGCACTCCAAGACACTTCAATGGTGGCATGGGTGATAGGATGGGTAGCCTAGGAGATAGGATCCATTTGGGGTTCTAAGATGTAATAAAGACCAAGTGTGAGGTCAATTGGCACTTAGGTGAATTTATAAACCAAGTGGCTCAATTGGACCAAATGGTCAAGTATGCTTAGATTTGTTGATTTTTGGTTGGTTTTAGTAGTTTAGGTCTAGAATGGATGGGTTAAATCCATTTAGACCTTGGTTGGGTCTAGTTAGAGCCTAGGATCAAAAATTGCAAAAGTTGCTCGACAACTTTGAAAAGTTGCTCAAAATATGAAAATCGGTTGAGAACACCTAATCAGGTGGTTCTAACCGTTGGGATGGATTCAAAATCCATAGAGAAAGATCAAACAATGGGATAGATCTCAGTGTAATCGAAGGCTTGAAGTTTTTGAAATGAAAAACCTTGAATTTCTAGAATTTTGAGATATACCAGTGGATTGTACAATTTCGTACGGTCTGGGAATGATTGTACAATAATTGTTTTGTCAAGTACATTGTATTGAGGAGTGAATGCTTTTGGTTTGAAGTCATTTGCAGGTACCAATAAAAAGTTATTTTCATTTTGGTTCGGGTGACCCTGAACAACCCTGATTTCTAGGGACATGGAGAAATGGGAGTCTAACTTGCAATTCCACCAGTGGATCCTCATGAAACTGAGGGGAATGCAAGTTAGGAGTATGTTTTCAATGATTCCAGAGGCTAGAGGTCTGGAGAGGAGGTTTGGCAATTTTACAAGCCGGCCCTAGGTCAAGCATCTCTATGTGCTTGACTAGGAAAGTGATAGCAAAGTGGGGACAGGCGTTGTAGAAGACTCAGAGGACCCAATGAAGTGTTGATTTTGGTGGAATAAGGTGTGAAAAGGATTGCCAAGAGGTTTGGGAGTCTTGGGAACCCATCCTAATCATTTTCCATTAGGAACCTAGCCTAACTTGATCAGTTAGGCCTGTGGACTTAGTGAGGATTTGGGGGTGCTGGATCAGGATCAGCCTGAATGCTTTTGGGATCTTTAGGGGACTCCAAATGGGTGTCCAAATATGTGATTTGTTGCCTAGGTCCTTAAGGGTTTTAGGAAGTTAAAGGCCTAGATCAGGTTTAGAAGGGCTACAAGGATTGTAGGCCTAAAGAGAGAAATCTGTGTTGTGGGTTTAGGGGATTCAAATTGGTTGTGGATCCTGGTTGGATAGGGTCTTGGAAGTTTGTCTCCACTCTTTGCAAAAGGTGGTTTGGAGTTATAAGGGATAGTACCTTATAGGGCTCATCAATTGAGTGTACCCGGGTGTGGGTAAAGGATCTAGTTTGGATCCTAGAATCCATTGTTGTGTGGGTTGGAGTGATTGTAGACCTTAGTTTGGTGGTTGGCTGCAGTGCTCTGCATCAAAAATCGTCTTATTTATAAGACTTCATGATTTCCACTGATACACTTTACTAAATCAACTTTCTACTTGCTATGTTTATTTAACTACTAACTATCCTCTACTAATTGGAGGTGCTCGAGGTCTGCCACCCTTTGACCACACAAGTGTTTTGATGCTATGCTGTTCTAGGTTAAGGATGGGGACATCACAAGCGGAGGGATTCATACGCTTAGAGGAGGGTTGTTCTTTCATTGTGTATTGGAGGAGGGGCTTGTTCTCTCAGAGAAAGGATTTTACCTCTTGAGGTTTTATTTGTTTAGTCCTGTTTTACATGGAATTTGGGATGGATAGTTAGGAATTCATTAATATGTTTGGCTTGATTTTTCCTTGTTAGTTTGTGGTACTTTGGTTAGTTGAGTGTATGCCATGTGTTATTGGGTGCTTACTTGGGCTAGTCTTAATCTAGCACCGGTTTTCCTACCTTTGTTTGGAGTGATATAATGAGAGGAATGTTGAAATACTATATCATAGGTTAGTAGGTAAATAAATATTGTTAGTATTTTAAGTTGGTTATTTAAAATTTAAATAGACATATTAGTAGTTTGTATGTTATCTTTTTAGGTATCTTAATTTTGTGTTGGCTCAGTGGGTTGGCTAGTCAAAATTTTTGAAGGCTTTCTAAAATCCATATTATAATCAATGTAAAATCAAATTCTTTGTTATCTCTGTAATTTAATTGTATTTGATGAAGGGTGCTCCTCTTATTAACACAAACACAACAAAATCGAGAATAACAAGATTTGCAAAGACTGGAAATGGGCTTTTCTATTATCCACCATGAAATGAAATTACAATATTCTGAAATATAACATGCACCTTCAGAAATGCAACATGCACAGCCACATGGGCATTTTATTACAATAATCTGCAAGCTAGAGCCACCAACTGCATTGGTTAGCCCAAAAGGCATGACTAACCACTCATACAAGCCCTCCTTTGTCTTGAAGGTTGTCTTCCATTCATCTCCTCTAATCCTGATTAGGTGATATCCACTCTTTAGATCTATCTTTGTGAAATACTCAGCTCCACTCAAACAATCCATAATATCATCCATTCTTGGCAAGGGAAATCTGTACTTGATAGTGATCTTATTGATAGCTCGAGAATCTGTACACATACTCCATTCTCCATTTTTCTTTGGTGCTAATACTGCTGGTACAACACATGGACTCAAGCTCTATCGGATCAATCCCTTCTACAATAACTCATGCACTTGTTTGTTCAATTCCTCACTCTCTGCTGGAGTCATCCTATGGGCTGCCTTGTTTGGCAAACTGGCCCCTGGGATCAAGTCCATCCTGATGACTGATCTTTCTCACTGGTGTTAATCCATTAGGTACATTATCAGAAACAATATCCTGAAACTCCTCCAACAAGTCTGCAACTTTTGCAAGTACATCTTCTACTTCTTCTTTACCCACTTTTGGAATTAGGGAAAAACACATGCTCATGCCTCATACCTTCTAAGAACTTTCTTCCATCAATTAAACATATTCTGGCATTACTACATACCTTTTCTCCTGATTGCTTCAGTAGCTTCAGCTTGTGTCGGATTCTATCCTTTTTTAAAGAATAAGTATTAGCATGACCATCATGTATGGCATGCCTGTCGAACTGCCAAGGCCTTCCCAACAACAAATTACATGCATACATGGGGATGATATCGTAAAGAACCTCATCTCGGTAACTTCCAATCTTGTACTTCACTAAGCACTGCTCATTGACCAGGACCTTGTGGTCATCCTGCACCCAAGAATTTTTGTATGGACGCGGGTGTTTTTCCCTTTTCAGCTTCAACTTTGTGACCATTTCTTTTGATACTAGATTATCAGTGCTTCCACCATCAATAATCACATCATAACACTTATCCGCGCACTTGCATCTAGTGCGAAATAGGCTCTTCCTCTGATCTGAGCTCTTCTCTTCATTTATCAGGATCCTCCTGACAACTAGGGTTTCTCCTCTCTCAGCATCATCTGAGTGTTCTGAATGAGGTTCTTCATTTGCATGCGCAACTCGTGCATGGCCTTCATTCCTCTTATCCGTCCTTCCTTGACACTGTGGGCATTCATAGGCTCGGTGTCCTCCGCAATGGAAACATGACCCATGAAAATCGCCTCTTCCTGGTCCTTGCCTTCTTCCTCTCTGATCCCTATTATTTTGATCACAGGAACGATTGAAATTATTTCCCCTCTGATTTTGACTGCTACTTGACTCATCATTCCTTTTCTGATCTTCATTTCGGCCTCCATAAGACCGTCCGTCGGATCTTCCACCACGGCCTCTTCCAGCTTGCTTGCTTTCAAACTTCTTGTTCAACTTCTCTTCCACTCTCAGGGAAAACTGGTATGCCTCTTCAATGCTGGTCATTCTAACCAGACTCAACTCATCCTGAATACTTGGCCGCAATCCATAAAGATAACGGGCAACTTTTTCCTTCTCAGGTTCTGCGTGATCTGTTTTGATGAGGACTCGGTAGAACTCTTCTGTATACTCCTGCACAGATTTTCCCGCTTGCTTCAACCCTTGCATTTTTCTCAGCAGATCTAGCTCATAATCAACGGGAAGGAACTGTCTCTTCAACTTCTCCACCATTCGGTCCCATCTTGTGATTTTCTCTTTTCCTCTTCTATTCCTCTCCAACTGAATCTCTTGCCACCAAATTTTTGCATGGCCCTTCAGTTTGGCCTTCGCAAATTTGACCCGATCTGGGTCTTCGACATCTTCATACTCAAAATATTCTTCTAGATCATTGATCCAGTCGATTAGCTCCTCTGGTTTAAGATTTCCCGAAAACGTGGGAACTTCAATCTTAGGTCTCTTTTCAATCTTGGAAATGGCTCTCAAAAGCCTATCATGTTCAGGATCTCTAGGCGCTTCTGGTGCTTCCTGGTCACCTTGTCCTTCTACGGATTCCTCATCACTTTCATCTCTAACCGCAATATTCATTCCTCTACGCAGCTCCTCTTGCAACGTTTGCACTTGCCTCTGGAGGACTCTAAAGCCCTCTTTTGTCACACCTCCAGCTCTTCCGCCACGGTTCCTTCGTGGAGGCATTTTCGGCTCTTATCACGCGTACTCACAACCACAGTCTTTGTGCAAACTGCCTCATAGTCGGTGATCTGTCTACACACTCAAGAACTCCTACTCTGATACCACTTGATGAAGGGTGCTCCCCTTATTAACACAAACACAACAAAATCGAGAATAACAAGATTTGCAAAGACAGGAAATGGGCTTTCTATTATCCACCATGAAATGAAATTACAATATTCTGAAATATAACATGCACCTTCAGAAATGCAACATGCACAGGCACATGGGCATTTTATTACAATAATCTGCAAGCCAGAGCCACCAGTTGCATAACCCAGAATTGCCCTAGACAACCCTACGGGCCTTCAATATATAGGCAATTTTAACCGCCCAAGAAGACTAGAAATTAAACCCTAAAGTTTGAGGCCGACCATCCCTAAGATATTATTATTCATTTTTATTACATAAGAGTAGGCTCAAACAACTTCAGAACCCAAAAAGAAATTTTGAAGGAACTTTAACATTTTCAAGTTCAAGTAGCGCAACTTCCAGAGACCATAACTCATCAACCGTTGACCCGATGGGCCGCCGTAACCCCATTTCGGAAATGCCACATAGTGCTCTTCAACGTCTAACTTGGGCAAGCCCAGTCAACCAAAGTATTGACCCCATTTAGAGCCTCTAAAGCCTTCAAAACTGAGTTTGAAGTTTCTGTACCTTGTTGCCAATACCGAAAATATCCAATATCTACAAAACTAGACTTGATCTGGCAATGAAACTTTACTGACAGACTGATACAATCAAAGTGAATCTCTAGGGAAGAAAATAGAACATTCTGAGCTCAAACGGAAAACTTACTAAAAATAGTAACTTTCCAAAAATAGTAACTTTGCACAAAATAGCCCTTATTGAAAAGAAACCAGAAAATATTTTTAGGTGATGCAAGATTGCTCTTACACCCAGGATGCTCCTGCATCAGTATTGCATGGTATCTTCTCAATAGTGGTGTAGAGCTCTCATGATTTCAATACCTCATTCGATGGGACATACAAACATGGAACAAACTACGATGACAGCACTGATTTTCTTTTTATTGGAATCTGGAGAACAATACACTTTTGCATGAACCTAATGTTATAACAAAACAATAAACCGAAGCAAAGGAAATGAAGCCAACAAGCACAAATAATGGTGCAATGTCAATGAAAGCTTTATTGCAAATGAGAGTAACTTATAAAAGACTAGCTATCTCGAGTCTTGAGAAGAGATGTTAAGCTAGAACACGCTGACATTTGCACTAGGATGATATTTTCTTTCTAGCAATTGTTAGCAAGAAATGGATAATCTTAAAATACGAAGTGAAGCAATTTGCTGTGGAGTTTGAAAAGCAATCTGCCATGACATAGAACTCATTAAAACACACTTCTGGTTTACCAAAAATTTAGGAATTTCCTAAATTTTGTATATTGTGATTTTTGATCCTTTTAGAGTGGTTTTATAATGTTATACTTTTTCCAAGGGAAGTTCGCTACTCTTTCATCATGTTGTACAGATCCTAAGCTTTCTGATGTATTGAGCATTTTAATTTCCAGTCAATGATGGAATTATGTACCTGGCAAGGTGATCTACAATTTTTTATATGTTTTCAAAATTTTGTTAGAAACTGCCAGATGGATCAAGAACTGATTTTAGGTCTGTTTCCAATCTTGCTTTCCAAGTACAGTTAGAATCTGTGCTATCTTCTCTCTCTTCAATAATCCATTCCCACCTTTGCAAAAATATTCAAGTACTTTTTGGGTCAGCCTTCTAATGGTCTTTATTCTTTAGGCTATTTGTTTCTTATTTGGACATAGTTGTGGGTTTTAGATTAGTTCAAGTCTCAAGTTAAAGAGCCATGATATGCAAATGAAATTGGCAACAAACATCCTGCTGGTTTTACTTTTATTAATTATCATTCGTGTATAGAGTCAAACAGTTTTCTTTGCCCCTTGACATTAATTGTAATCCTGATTATATTCTTGTAGGCTGTATATTTTTATACATGCACAGGGAAGGTTGACATGCTAATAATAGTTTTTTTTCATTTGTCCCTTGAATTCTGTATATATGCTTTATACTGCTGGCTTGAAGTGTCTAGTGATAAATAGAGAGACCAATTCTATGTTTTCCCATTGCTTACAAATTGACTCAGACTGCCAAATTATTTGATTATACATATGCTTTGGAATTTATGATTGTTTTCAAACACATTGTAGGTGCATGAACGTAAGATTTCTTCACTGACATTTGGATCACACTTCTGGAAGCAATGATTTAAAGAAACATTTACATGCCAGACAAATTTCTTGATGGTGTTCGTGTTGGTTGTACTTGATTAATTTTGTACAGATGTACAACTCTTATGTTCAATTATTTAATTTGATTTGTTTTAATATGTCCGTCGATGCTTTTTGTTCTCTTCCTTGAATGTCAAATATTTTATCTCTGCTTTTCTTTCGTGGAAAACCTTTCAGTGCACTTTCCATGCATACAGAAGCACAATTCAGGATCAAGTCTATGTATTTTTACAATTTTGTTTATAGTAATTCACGTGGAGTTTACTTGCTTCTCTGAGGCAATATATATCATGTATTTGACTGTCTTGCTGATTGCTTTCTTATCATGTGTTGACATAAATATCATGTTTCTCTCTACACTGGACCTTAAAGAGCTATAACAAATTTGCTTCCAATATTATTTCTTTTTTTCAGCTAGAGATAAGTTTGAAGAGTGGGGATCTTCAAGATTTCCAGTTGTTTAGAGATACTTCATTCTTCTCAGAGAATTGGGGAGGAAAAAGGCTCCAGAACCAACTTGGCATCCTCCTTCAGAAACTCCGAGCATCAAAAGTGGTAATGGTTGCAAAATTGTGAATAACATTTTCTTCTAGTAGGGATTCCAAAGTCCAACATATTCACAAAAATGAACAGGCTCAAGAAAGTCCATGGGTCTTTTCATAACTTTTGGATTTTTGCAGGAGAGAGATTTCAAAATTTCAGACTTCAAAGAACCACCATCTACGGAAGAAGAAATTAAACTGGAGCTTGAAGAATGGGACAAAGAGATGGAAATTTTAGAAGATCAACATCCTAGAGAGGAAAATGCATCTGAGGAAAGGAGGAACAGCAGTAAAAGGAGAAACAAGTTGGGAAAAAAAGATGATTCTGATATGTCTTGATGCATAGCCTACTTTTATGATGGATGCATATGGCAAGCATTTATTGTTAAATGAGCTTCATGCATTATATATTGTGCTTCATAATTCCACGCGTCAAGTTGGAAAGTTGGTAAATATTTTTTTGTGTAAATATGTGTTTGAGGTGTTTTGAGAGGAAAAATGGAGATTTGTCTTGTGTATTCTTTCCCACCAATAATTAGGGATTCAGCAACTAGAAGGCAGTGGAACAAAGAGTGAAGCAGACGAAGATGATTTCAACAACACTATAAAAATGTTTTTGGATTTTATTGTTCAACCTGCAAGGTAGGTGATCTGGTTGTACAACCTGAGTTGGCCTAGCGGTGGAGAATTTGTGCTCTTGAAAGAGGTCACAAATTTAAATCCCACGGGGATAAAGTATGTATGCCTCTTTTGTAGCATAGTTAGATGTCTCCTGCAAGGAGTATGGGGATGCCCCATATTACTGTCACCTTATGTAGACTGAAAAACAGATGGCTGGTATAGTGGACTGTAAAAGCTCCTTTCCTTTTCTTTTTTCTTCTAACACGAATTGCTTAGAGGTTGTACTTCAAAATTTGTGACAATTACTTGATGAGGAAAGGCATCATGTAATTACTAATTTGAAAATTGCCTGTTAAGCATGGGATTCTAGGACCTGTCCTTTGTGCTCAACTTTTAATAGGAACATTATGCATTCTGTAAATGCAGTTTTGAAATTGATCTTGAATTGTATATTGTCGTTCAGAAATAAATGATCATTAACATATCTCTTACCGTTGAAGCATTTTTTAATTTCATTGTTTATCTCTTGGTGGAAATCAGGAGAACAAATAGTTTAGTGTATTCTTGAAGTCTCGGATCATCTCATGCCTCATCCTGATTCTAATGCTCACTAATTCAAAATTCAAAACGTATTTCTGTGTGGGATGTAGGGAATGTTATACAGTTTAAGATGTGATGGCTTTTGTACAAATATAAAGAGCGGATAAATATTTAAGACTTCCATGGTGCTCATTATTTATTGCATGCTTATGGGATGATTTCATTAGTTTCAACAGTCCAGATATATAATCTTATAATTTATTATGTATCTGTTCTTTGTAATATATGTTATAGGAAATGCACACTCTTCACTATTTCTACAAGAGCAAGAACACCATTGAATATTGAATATTTTTTAATGAGATATGAAGAATGAAGGAATTTTAATGACATCCACGAGACCCAACGATTGAAAAGAATGTACTACCTTTGATGGTGAACCAGTTTTGAAAACTAACTCCTTTCATTTGGTGTTTTACTCTGTAAGACAACTTAAATCTAGAGGAGAATGTGAGGTGAATCCTCTTTTCAAATCATAGTAGGAAGCTCTGTGGGAGCTAAACTAACGTGTTGTGTGTAAGATATAGACAAACCATATGATCATTTACATTATAAAATATTTCTTTTGGGTGGGGAGAATTTTGCATTATAGAACTAATTATTTGTTTTCCGTTTTTGCTTTGGGCACAACATAAGACTGGTCACACCACTCATCTCACGAGTGATATTTTATGAAAACAATTGATTCTAAGCATGATAATAACACATTTTTATTGGCTAGAAGAGAGACCAGTAGTAAGATGCAGACAAGATAACAAAGATAACACAATGATATTTAAAGAGCATAAAAGTTTTGTTCTTAAAACACTTATTTGTAAGTTAGAAGATGACCAATGTTTGGGATAGGATAATTGTTATTTATAAAAAAAAACAATGTTCTAAAAGCACTCTTTAAAGCTCTTCAAAGATCGTTGAAAAAAACTTTTAAGCAGAACTAATCTAAAGAAAAAATAAATATTTACCAACTAAAAGTGACCTAAAACTAGGTCTTCTTTCTTCTATAAAAAAAAATAATGACTACCATAAATAGGTGTGGCAATAAATAATTATTTAATGCACGAGTGTCCTTGTGATTTTGAGTTGACATTTTGCTAAAAACTATTAGACCCTTTGAAGAATTTGAAACACTACCTACTTTGATCCATCTTGCCAAATGAAAATTGCTTCCTAGGATTTTGATGGTGTTGAAAAATCACAGTTGAATACTTAGTAAATCAACCAAAGGCAAAATTGTCACAAAAAATATGTCATATCAATAGTATTTTAAACTGGTGTAGACTATAAAAACTTTGGTTTTACCTTTAAGCCCACTAAACACTTTTATTCTTAATGTAGACTTGTTCTTCAATGAAAAATTAGAGAGAAAAATATCCCTCATTATTGGAGCATGATATATCTTTACTAGTTTATGAATTTGATTGTGTCTAATTTTTTTATTCTATGCTATCCAGAACTCCGATGGACTCCCATCCAACAATATTACCATCTGGGGGTGCCACCCTTCACACCCCATGGAGCATAATTTCGATTAGGTGGCATCCAACTTGTTACTTAGGTAGGGTATTAAAAAATTCAGGTGCAATCAAATCTAGAAACAAGTAATGCTATTGATAAAGATTGTGGAAATCTGTTCATAAATGACATTATTCTTCAAATGACCAAACTTGTCTTCAACTATAGTTGTTTTGATTGTTCAAAAGACTATATATAACTAAAGTTAAGAAGATGATGGAATTGCATAAGCTACCATTCACAATCAAATATTTTTTCGTCAAACATTACTATTAGAATTGTCCTTTACTATAGTTGTGTTGTTGATATAATTAATAAAAATTGTTTCCATAGTAGACTCAAACACACTTATAACTACTTATTAAAATTGAACATTGTTTCATCAAACATTAGGTTAAGTTTTGTTATTACTATTATCACAATAATTGTTTGTATGCATATATGCACCTTTTTCAAGTACTTATGCCACTCAAAAATTTGTCTAGGTTTCTAGGCACTCAAGCATGCCTCACATCTACCACTTAAATCTATCTTTCATTGCCTAAGAATGCTATTGACCACTTATGCCATTTAAATCAATGATGTTATCTTTCGAATTATGTGCTTAAGAACTTTGTCACTGATAAGGCATTTAGGTACTCATTTCATGCATCTTTGCCTCTCGAAGGATGGCTTGCTAGACAATTATTTAGCTCATGTCACTTGAAATGGTCTTGATGTAATTAAGCATGCCATATTGTTGTCGTACTACTCAAAGACATGTTTCTAACACTTAGACACTGGCTCCAGTTGGTTTTGTCAATTACTTGATTATTGCGCACTACCATGCTCGCATTTGTCCTAGGTGTGCCCTTGCTTCATTGGTATTGCCTAAAACATCCTTCACAAATCCACACATCTATATCATGCACCTTTGTTGCTAAACTACTTTTTCTTTCTACCTTAGGCATGTCATAAGGCTCCTCATGACATTTAAAAGCTGATATTACTTTTCTTAGTGCAGCAAAATATTATATTTGTCACTCAAGAGGTTCATTCTATTACAAAAGTGGCTATTCTACATGTGTGTACTGCTAATCCACGTCCTATGTACTTATTTTTGTTACATTTACTACCGAAAAATGGCTTTTCTCTTTTAGGTAGTCTTGTCACTTGGATGTTTCCCTTAACTTGTTTTAGGTGCCTACTTCAGGCTTCATTTGCACTTGATTCGAGTATCTCTTTTGGTCTACTTTGTCACTTGAATACAAATAACTACTCTGAGCACACATGATTACCTTTTATATCATCTAATCAGTGTTGGAATAATAGAAGGGTGTGTACTGAGAGGGGAGGGGTGAATTAGTACCCTTGAAACTTTTATCAATTAATCTTAAGTACTCATTACTTGCATAAACGACCATTGTAGCTTTTCTACTTCATGCATGCAATATCATAGCATAAATGTAAATGCATGTAAATAAACATTGAAACATTCATGAAACCCTTGTTAGAAGGTAAAAACTATGGTGTAGATGAAACCCACAAAGCTTCGCTATTTGCAAAATGGAAGGTGCATGTCAGGGCTACAAGTTGTGATCACTTCTGATGATCTTACCTTGTTAGGAGTAACATGTTAGACTTGTTAAGTCTAGTACTCGGTTAAGAGATTTCAGCAACACAATGTATGTGTGCACTCAGTTAAGAGATTTACATAAAGGTTGTTAAGTCCACCTTCTTAAAGGATTTTACTGCTTGCTACAATTATTAGAGAGTAACAAATATATGACCTGATTGCTTATTACAGATCCATTAAGTTCATAAAATGTATATATCACCTATTGTGATGGATAATACCTCTATTCTTCTCAGTAGCCTTGAATGTAGTTCTTCATGACTGAATTCTTCTTTATCTATCCTTCTGCATGAAAACCTCTGTCTGATCCATAGATGTCCTTAGCGGCTACAATCATCATGTTCTTGATTGATTAATATATCTATATATACAAGATTTTGACCTAATTAGGTTTCACGCTTTTCCTGAAAAACTCTAAGATCAAAGGTTTACAACTTGACCTTGATCTTCTAGTTTGCATGAATACAATCAGTTAACTAATTAAATCCATCATTTACGCTTTTCTTGATCCATAAGAAATGGTTATCCAGCTAAGCAAAAAGCTATTTTAAAGATTAAAGTGCTTTAGCTGACGTCTAGTTTGAGATCCGCTTTTTCCAGTGAAATGTTGTCTCTCGGTGTCGATTGGTGCTCGGTGATGTCTCTATGTACTAGTGCTTAGTTGTGTCTCTGTAGACTGATGCTCAGTTGATGTACTGCTCGGTGTTCAAAACATTTCGGTAACCACTACGCTTGGTGAGTGTTGTGCTCGGTGAGTGTTGTCGCTCGGTGATCATGACCGACCAAAACTGTATGTTTGTATACTAATGACAACTTCTGATCCTTTAAGGATTATCAATTAGTACCCTTCAAGTTGCAAGTACACTTCTCCTTGAACCATCTTTCCCCGCATTAAGAAAAAGAGAGATAACCAACAATATTAGAAGCTTCAATTAATTGCAAATAAGATATAATTGTGTTAACCAAATGGAGTTAAAAAAAACAATAACTATGATAAGATAAGATAAGATAAGATAAGATAAATTTATTAATGTCCAACGGAAGACCAACAAGGGTCTATGGGACAGGAAACAAACAACCAAAAAGCAAGTACCCAGCGGACCACCAAACAATGGTCGGGGGAACAACAAAAAGAACAAGGAACCAAACAAGAAGCAGAGAACAAAGAACCACCAGGGCAAGGACTAGGGGTCCTTCCCGAGCGGAAAGAAGTCCAACACAGAAGGATAGTGACCCAGAAGAATAAGGGTACGAAGCCGTCGCTGTGTTCTGCTGGTGGTCTGTCGTTGATGAGTAGAAGCACTGTGAGGTCTCACGGATCTGGAGTGACCGATGGTGGAGGCACATGAGGGCCGCTTCACACCCCGAGTTGGGGGTGAGGGTGAGAAGAAATTTGTAATGAGCTACTCGGTGACCAGCTTTTGGGGAAATAGAAGCTGCAGGGTATGGTCACGGAGCTGAACCGTCTCTCGTAAATAGAGTGCCAGACATTTCAGGTCAGAGTAGCAAAAGAAGGAAGTCAAGGAGCTGCAATCTCTGAATAAGCAATAGAATCTCCCTCTGATCTCATAGTATACAGGGCAGCGGAAAATGAAATGTGCCTTGGTATCAATCTCAGACAATGTGCATAAGCTACAAATACGATCCTCTCTGCCAATGTGATGATCAGTCTGTGCACGCAGGCGGTGAGAGCCAACTCTGAAAGATCCCAGCGCAATCCTGAGAGCATGGCACCAACACTATGATAAATATCTGGGTCGAACGATGATCCCATCCTGGATGTGTAAGAAGTGCTCAGCATAAAAAGCCATCCTCGGACGCAAACCCCCTCTAGGGTTGGTCCAGGTTGAGATTATGTACTGCTTGTAGATGTCAAATTTAACATGCTCATTCAACTCTTGTTTGGAGGGGAGAAGATGAGCCGTAGCATCCAAAAAAAACTGGAAGGGGGGTAGGCGATCAATATCAATCCCGATGGAACCCAAAAGGGAAGTGGCCTGAGCATACCAACAACGAGCTCTAGAGGAGGTGTCAGATCTATCCAGCTCAACAGAAGAGCAATAGGCGAGGTAAGAGTATCTACTCCAGCCATCCGAAGAGTCTGCGAAGCAACGTAGGCGGTGAAGAAACCAAACCAGGTCGAAGATGGCTCCCAACCTAAAGGGATGAGCCCCGAACTCAGCCAGGATGATGTTGTGGGAGGTGGTACAATGACATCTGATGATACGCCGAAGGAGGAGAGTCTGTATATGCTCAATAGAGGCCCAATCTGAATCAAGGAGGGATGGTCCCCAAACAACAGAGCCATAGAGTACAGTAGGCCTAACCAGTGAATCCAGGAGGGATAACTTGGACGGGGTGTCCTGAAGGTGGTGTCTAAAGCACTGTCTCTCAATCAAGGCGAGGGAACCCATCCCTTTGCTGATCCTGGGCTAAATAGCAGGTCTCAAATTGAAGCGAGGACCAGAAAAATTAACCCCAAGGTATGTGTATACAGAGGCAATCTTGATCTCCTATCCTTGGAAGTAGAAGTGTAAAGGCGAGGTCTTCAAGCAGTTGAAGACCATGACCCGTGTCTTCCCCAGATTAACCATGAGCTATCTCAAGTCACAAAAGGAAGCCAAGATATCAAGAATTCTTTGGAGACCCTCAGGTGAGGAGGCTAAGAGAATCATGTCATCAACAAAAAGAAGAATGGAAACTAAGACCTGGTGTAAATAGCAGCCATCACTAGGGAGAGACAAATCTCTGATGAAACCCTTGAGCTCGTCAATGTAGATGCCAAATAAGGTGGGGGAAAGAGGGCATCCCTGTTTCACCCCTATAGTGATTTGAATAGGATCTGAGAAGCCCTCCAGGTTCCTGAATCTTCCCACAAAATGCTCGTAAAGTCTCATAATAGTAGTCAAAAGAATCTCAGATATCCCAATGTCTCTAAGTCTTTGAAAAAGGGCCACCCAAGGGACAGAATCAAACGCCTTACGAAAGTCAATGAAGCAGCAATAGACTTTCGCAGAGTGATAGCGAGCCTCCTTAATGATCGCCCGTAGTGTCAAGATGTGGTCCATGGTTTGGTAATCTGCACGAAAACTGGCCTGACCTCTAGCTCTGCAGTCCAACCTATCAAGCTGCGAAGAAAGGATAGTGTTCAATACCGTGGCATAGAGTTTGGCAAAGGTATGCCCAATCATGATGGTTTTGTAGTTGTTTGGGTTCGATAAAGATCCAGTCTTATGGATCGGATGGATCACATGTCTCAACCAAGCGTCAGGGAAGCCAGTGCAAACCACTCTATTAAAGAGTGTGGGAAGATAAGAGCCAAGTGCCATGATACCGAGCTTGAGGAGCTCCACCTGAAAACCATCCTTGTTGTCTGCTCTACTGCATCTCATAGATCTGACGGCCTCGTAAATGATGGATGCGGTGAAGATATGGAAGTGAGGGGGTGTCATGAGGTGGAGAGATGGCTGGCCTAGGATGTCATAGAGAGTGGAGGTGTGGGAGATGAGGGAGGCAAGGTCGATGGTTGAGGGCGGAGGGGGGTGCCGCTGGATGTAGTGAAGATATGGCAGTGAGGG
>MU224523.1:2100729-2110735 GCA_018584345.1 Thuja plicata | reverse complement strand
CAGCACAGTCTCCAAGAGACCCTTGCTTCTTCATATTACATTGTAAGTGTTTTTCCTTATAAACACTTCGAAATCCCCTTTCACAGTGAATGTGGGATTAATGGATTTGAAGTTTTTGAAGATTCCTGTGCATTTTTGCCCAAAATATGGGGGCCCACCAGCATAGTAAACTCTCTAGTCTGTGCAGTCTCTAAGAGACCCTTGCCTTCAATTCATATTATAATAGAGGTGCCAACATATAAGAATACAAGAATATCTCATATCCCACCGAATGTGGGATAAATGTCTTTTATCCCCTTTTTTTACTTCCTGCCTCTTGCACTGAAAACACGTGGCTTATTGCTCAACATTTGGGGTATTTTCAAATGCATAATTCCTTGCGTGATTTACTCTCATAGACCCCTGCACTAGCTTCCCCTGTTGCTCAGCCATTGGTAATCTCGATAGAACTGGTCTCTGCGCAGACCTTCCAATCATTAACACGACATCTCCATTTTGTTTGCATTGTATTTGCATGTTTGAAAGTTTTGAATTATTTTTACATGCCCAAATACTATGTGTTGGCTCCTCCAAAACCAGCGCAGTTTCTGCTTCTTATTTTAATGTTTTGAAATCCCCATTATCAAGCACAGGATATGCAATTTCTATGGTTTGAAACGGCTATGACAGGTCTTGCTTTGAGCAGGAGACATTTGTCATAGTTTGGGAGTGCTTCTTTCCTTGTCTAGTAGCACTAGATTTCCTTTCATTTCATACGCTTCCTCCTCTCATTAGAAGTTTAATGTTTTTATGGTCCTTCAACTCCATCGCATGGGGTCATTGGCATGTATAGCTGCCAAATACATACGTAAATGTTCAGGTATCTCCTGTCAGCATTGCATAAGATCCTGCGCAGGCCTCTAACAGATGTATTTGTTGTTCAATGTTTTGTTGCACAAACTTTACCATTCTCCAGCCCAGCATTTACTATGTGATGTTTTAAGAAAAAAAAACTTAAACAAGATCCACCCAAATTTAGTGCAGCTTCTATGTTTTGATGCTGACATCCTTCATGCATCATTCATTACTCTACTTTGTTTGTATGCAGCTCTGCGCAAACCTTGGGCACATGACATTTGCATTGGCTGGAAGAGTTTTTTTAAATGTTATTGTTTTCTTCCTTATGCATTGGAGACCTCCAATCCTCAACATTTCGCAGACTGTAAAGTGCATTTTGTTTGGATTAATGGTTTTAAAGTCTTCTTTTAAATGCTTGGCATAGGCTCCTCTTGTTGATTTGCACAGACTGGTGGATATGGTGCATACATGCTGCACTCGCTTGATGCTTGTCGTTTGCACTTAAACGAATGTTTTCTTTAAAAACCAATTCTCCTTGGCATATGTTGAATTTCGAGGTGAGATTCCTCTGGAAATTGCTCAAACTTGGGAGAATACAATTCCACACATCATTGATATTTGATAGACTACCATCCCCTGCATATGCAATTCCCACTTTCATACCCGATCTCGCAACCCAAACTGATCACGTACCTTAGCTTTAGAATTTGTCATAAGCGACTAGTGAAATTCAGAATTCAATCCGTCGTGATAAATGCTCGAATTGAGCAAACTGCTGCCGGGAGTGCCTTTGAAAATTAACCAAAACACACAACTGGATCATGACATTTGGCCAACATACAAACTGGATTATAAACCTTCATCATGCAAAAGAACTTTTCTAAACAATGCACGGTGTGAGATATTTTAATCTCTGAATTTGCTTATTTCAATTTTTCTCTGCAAATGAACATCGCTTATGGCAACTAGCCTCTGGGGTTGGCTTTAAAAACTGACAAGATCAAGTAACCAGAGCATGGCGCTAGCCACACATGTTCCATGTTTAGCGTTCTTCCATACTGCAAAGTGACATCTGATGAAACCCAACAGGTCAAAAGCTTTTAAACACCCAAGTCGCCTCTTCACAACAATTCTGCAAATTACCCTGCCCAATAACGATGAACTGCATTTGGTTTTGACTTTGAAAACATGTCAAAAGACCTCCTGGGGATTCAAGCTTCTGGATACTGGAAGTATGTGATATGGAGAATACAGATCTAGAAGGGAGCCTCTTGACAATCATCCAGACACATTCGGAAACCCCTCAAAAGTAGCCACTTGAAAATGCAGAAAATTGAAAACATAATGAATACTGATTTATGCAAATGGAAAGAAACTTGAAAAGTGTGCAAACAAATCCCTCAGGACTTGAAACCTTGCAAACTTGAAGCGAATTTGGTCTATAATTTAGGGAAACCATTTTCCTGATGTGACCAATCACAGTATTCAAGATATAACCTTGCAAATAGGGCCTCCGACCAAGCTGTGCAACTGATCTGCATCAAAATATTAGAAATTGCAAATGGAATCGGATTGGCAAACTGAGCAAACAGATTCATCATGGCCTGAAAATATTCATGGTAGCAAATTTCCATGCCTACAATACCAGGGAGTATTCAATTTTCCATTCCATTCAACCGGGTGTCAAATTGTAAGACCTCAAAGTAGGTCATTCAGAAATTTGCATTTGATGATTTAGCACACTGATAGAAAATGCAAATGGAATGGGATTAGAAAACTGACCAAATGAGCTTATCGTGACCTAAAGACGAAGACTCAAGAAGTATTTGACCTTTGTAATGGAATACAAAAGGAATTTTTTCAATTAGGTCACAAGGTCAAAAGTTACAATTGGTCAAACAGGGGTACTCAGAATTCTGGGCAGAACAAAGAAATAAGATATCTCTGGAAGACCAACTTTAAGGGATCAGAAAACCTATCAAACAGACTCAAAATAACTTGGGATTTAAAATATAGGCTCTCTGATATACATGCTCAACATTAACCAAAGTGGCGGTCCATGAAACTCAACAGGACACAAGATATTCAAAGGCAAACTAGGCCCGTTACAACAAATTGACACTTAGGCAAAAATGCAGATTTGGACAAGTGCTCAAAACAAGACATCACGAAACAACTCAAAACTTGAAATTAATGACCTGGGATGTTTTCAAATGTCTAAAAAAGATTAACAAACACCTGACATGCACAAAAAACCTCAGAATCTCATCTAGGCAAATAGGCTCAAAAAGCACTTATAGGGGGTCAAAATGCAAAATTTTAACATGGTACTTAAAAAACCCTTACTGCTTTTTTCAGTCCCAACAGTGGCTCTGAATGTGGACGCGTGCCCCATGCGGGCATGCAGAGAAATTTTAGAATCTCTTGGTATAGCAGACTATTCAAAACTTCAAATCAAACTTTATCTCCTTTTTCTCTCTCTTCTCCTTTGAAACTTTTCTCCTTCTCACTAGGAACCCCTTTATTGAAAGGAAACACACCACATGACTGAAAGGGAAAGAAAGCAACTATACAAAAAAGAAGCTTATTTACAAGGCCCAAAGCCCCAAAAAAGAATTCATCTCTTACCTCTATCAAACATATAATTTTCATCTCCAAAAATCCAAGGTAAATTGAGGCTATTATATCCATTCACTTGATCAAAAGTGCTGCCCTGAATCTTCAACATGTCAAACAAAAAGTAATCAGCAAACTCACCTTCACTTGGCAAATCAAAAGCACTGAATTGCTGCATATGTTGATCACTATGTGATATCACAACATCATATCCTTGAAGATCACTATCTTTCCGAAACAATAAACATTCCAGCTCACTCTCATGGATGGAAACATACTGGTTCACTCGAACACATGCCTAGATATCAAAGAAATTTTTTTCATATTCAACCTTATATGTGTCATGCAAAGAATCAGGGGAAGCATGATGAACCATAACCTCTGATTTCATACTTAGTTCACCATGAGAAACTTCATTCATTTTCAAACTGTAATAATTTTCAAGATCAACATTGGAGGAAGATTGAGTAGAGCGAAAGGAAGTTGAATCAGTCATTTCATCTTGGCTCCCATAGTTATTCTTTTCATAATCTGATATATCATTCAGATCAACTGAATTTTCAACCATGTCCTCATACAAAGGATTAAAAACTACATGGAAAATCTTTTCAAAATCAGGATAGAAAAGCATTGGCTGATTCACATCTATTTCTTCATCAAAGAGTGGTTTAGAAACTTCATTAAACCCATCATCAATTTTTGAATCGTAACCATCATCAAGGATGGAACATTCTGAATCAGCATCATTATGAGTTGAACAATCACCATTGCTATGAATATGAGAAGAAGCACAACTATAGCTGTCATTTTTTAAAAGAAAATCCTCAATGATCTCATCAAAATAATCAGCTGTATGAAAAGGTGTTGGTGTTGGGACATCATATGCACATCCATTTTCAAAATTTGGCAATTCTTTATCCCTTTCTTCTACAAATTCCTCACAAATGCTTCCTTGGACACCCCCATTTAATAACATGGATTCAAAACAATCTTCCTTATTTGAAACAAGGACTGAAACTTTGTGGATCATATCTTCTTGTGCAATAAAATCACTATAGTAACTTATGTCTGCGTCATAGTCATTCTCTTGGTGCTCATCAAAGTCTTCCTTAAGTTCAGACAAGAAGTCTGCACTATTTTTCTTAATAGAAGACAAATCTACAGACTGAAAGGAAAAATTATTTATTAAAGATTCATTTTCATCAATATGATGTTCATCTACTTCATCATCAGCATAATAAGATTCAGTATCATCATCATAAGAACTAGATTCAACGTCATCTACACTTTCAAGTTTAGATTTCTCAATTTCATCAATCCATCTTCTAACACGTTCAGATGCCTCTTCTCTAAGAGATGCAGACCAATCAAGCGATTCCAGCACACAAAGTTCTAAAAATAATTGCACTCACTTTAATTCTGGAAAGTCAATATCCGCTATAAGCTTATCAACTGCACTAGAAAACCTTTGATAAAACAAATATGCTGACTCTTTTTTCCTTTCTCCTACCCTTTGTCTCAAAATCAATAGGGCTTTTTCTTGGATCTTTTGATTTATCAATAAAATATCCTTTTTTCTATCAACAATTTCAAGATCTTGCTCGTAAATTTCAGATCTAGAAAACATATCTCCCTTAATGAGAGTTGGAATTTCCATTTGAACTATTTATTCAAAAATACATTCCATTCTTGAAAAAGATTTCTATCTGATTTCAAAACCATCACTTCTTTCATGAAACCACAACATATTTCTGATTTCAATAACTGAAAATCTCAACCCAGAAATATGACAAAACTTTCAATCTCTTTCCATTTTCTTAGTGACTTATTCACCTATGAAGGGACTTTTCTTTTCAACAAATAAGAGGATTACCTGGATGAAATTTGCAGCAGCTACTCTTTTTGCTTCTTGACTTGAAACACTGCGAATTTAGAGCCTTTTGTGTAGCTTCATCAGGTTCTTTCTTCGTAGAGTCGCCATCTCCTTGCAGAGGAGAACTTTCAAACAACAAAAGCTATTTGCCAAATTCTTTTTAATTCTGAGTTCATTCTAACCAACAAAGTCACACAATCTTTTTCTTCCTTTCGCTGCAAATAAAAACACTTCTAGGCTATTCACACACAGAGATCTGAACAAATTTCAGATTCTTTTTCTTGACACTCTTTCTTAATCGGATTTGAATATTGATTCAGTTAAGCAAGGAAACAAACATCATAAACTTGCTGATCTTAGACATCAAATAACAACTGATAATCGCAAATTACACTGGCACAAAACAACCAAGATTCTCCAAATTCAAACAGAGAGTCGCTACCCACAACAAGCATGGGATTAAGATTTAATAAAATGATCAAGAAATGGATGATAAACAGTTAGTCATTCCAGAATTTACAAAAATCCATTTCTCCCCAGTAGAGTCGCCATTTTGTTAGTGTGACTCGGATGGGTAAACTCAATTGAAATTTGATTTAACTTTTAAAATAACACTAGGGATTCTGATTTCTTCAACAAGATTTTTGCATCTTACTTCCCCAGTAGAGTCGCCATTTTGTTGGTGTACTCAGATGGGAAAATCCACTTGAAATATGATTTATCTTAAACACACTAGATATTTACTAATTTCTTTAACAAGATTTTTTTACTGCTTTCCCCAGTAGAGTCCCTATTTTGTTGGCGTACTTGGATGGGAAAATCCACTTGAAATCTCATTTATCTTAAACACACCAGAGATTTACTGATTTCTTTAACAAGATTTTTTTATTGCTTTCCCCAGCAGAGTCACCATTTTGTTGGCGTACTCGGATGGGCAAATCCACTTGAAATCTGATTTATCTTAAACACACCAGAGATTTACTGATCTCTTTAACAAGATTTTTTTACTGCTTTCCCCAGCAGAGTTGCCATTTTTTTAGTTCTTTTTCTTGTATCTATCAGTTCTAAAAGAGAATATGCAAACTAGACTTGGGGATCTTAGTCCAACTCACATGAATCTGCTTCTTCATACAAATTGAGGGGCAAGAAAAGGCTAATTGATGAGGATTTGATCCTCCTTCTACTTCGAGTTCCACACACTCAGGCGGGTGCACCTAAAACATACTAAATTTGCATACATAAACACTTTCTCATTAAAACCTTTTATGCAGACATGAAAATCAGTGGATAGTTGTCAGACTTATAAGATATGGGAGTTCAACTCAACAAATCATATGCAGGATCCCACCTACATGATCTACTAAGAATTAGGAAAATGGCCAATGTGACAAGGATATTCACCCTTCTTCTCTTTGAACCCGGAGGCTCAGGCAGGCTAACCTATCAGATTCACTTCTATAAGGAATCACCAAAAGCATTTGCACTATTCAATGCAGTTTACAAACAATTTATGCTCTTAAACATAAAAGGGGAAATGGTTTGAATTTAATGATTTGATGATGAAACTGCATAACCAACAAAGGACCAGTGCCTTATCTATTGGGCAATAGAGTCAAACAAATATGCATTCCCAAAAAACCCCAACTTCAAACTCAAAGAACCCGAATGAAATGCCTTACAATCCATTCTTCTCATTTCAATATCTGGAGATCAAATTTATGTGTTGATCCTAAACTCTCAGAAATTGCATTCAAGATTTAATCTCTCCTTGAAAGAAACTCGAAAAACAAAACCACAACTACCTTGTAACTGGTGCATTAACATGCCTTATAGATTAATACACAAGAATTAACACCAAGCACACAAAGACATCAGACATATATTTGAACAGGGATTTCATCATTCTTCATTGAAATTCATCTAAAACTGTACATTGCAAGACCATGAACACAAAGAAATAAGACTCAAGAGCCTGAATACTGCCCAACAACATAAAATTTCAACATCCTTGTTACAATGGAGGAAAAATCCAGATATAGGAGAAAAGAAAAACAATCCAGTCACCGACACCTGTCTGTCTCCAAAAATATCTGCAACTGCTCAAACTAAAATTGCGAAAATCTAATTTGATTTTCCCTCAAATTATCTGTAAAATCCTCTTCTTCATTCTGAGACCTTTCCGGCAACATATAATACTCTATAGTTTGGATCAAATTTTCCCTCTGAAACTTTAGTCCAAGTTTGCCTTCCCGTGAAGATTTTCATTTAAAAGTTTGAAATATTTCAACTTGAAATAAAATACTTTTCAATAGTTGGACTATTGAAATGAGACAAATTTATCTTTAAAAATCCCTTTTTGCCTAGACTTCACCAGCTTGCGACACTTGTCACTTGGGCTTAATGGCTTAAAGGGTAGATGGTGAGCATCTTTCCCCTAAGCCATTAAGTCAACCCTTGGATCTTTTTCAACTTGCTCACCTTTTAATCCTTTTCCCTTTTGTGATGGATTTAAATAAATATTTCAATTTCATTCATTATTTCCTCAGAATGCACCAGAATGTGACACTTGTCACTTAGGCTTAATGGCTTAAAGGGTAGATGGTGAGCATCTTTCCCCTAAGCCATTCAGTCAACCCTTGATTCTTTTAAAACTTGCACACTAGTTAACTCATTTGATGAAATGAATTTAAATTAAAAAATATTTGAAATCTGCACATCTCACCAGAATGTGCCAAGTGTCACCTTCTGATTGGTCCAGAGATCCACTTGGTGCCACGTGTCAATCTCTCATTGGTGCCTTTGAACTACATTGGACTTGCGCCACTTGGTGCTACTGGGTGCCACGTGGCATCCTCTGATTTGCTGATCGGTCCACTGGATGCCACTTGTCACTTGCGCCACATGGACCAATGGCTTAATGGCTTAGGCTTATCTTCCTTGCAACTTTCTCATCAAGCCATTAAGCCACTAGTAAATTTTAGCCCTATTTTTGATGATGATTTGTCACAATTTAGACAACAATTGGTCTATAAAATGACGACTACTGCCGTCGGTCTTTTTTGCGTCGATTTTATGTCACACTAAACCGTCGTTGGTATTTTTACACTAATAGGGTGGATTTATCGACGGAAGATGCGTTGAAATGTTTGGTCCAGCCTGGACCCTGCTTTCCACCGAGGCGACCAACGTCAGTCTAAATGTCAACGAACTCTGCTCGATGAAGGCGTTGATACTATAGCATCCGCGTCGAAAAGCTTAGTGTTGTGTCTCGAAATGGCGACGCACAATGGTTGATTATGTTGTCGATTGTATAGCATTGACGTCGATATGTGTAGTGTTGTGTGTTGCAAGTGCGACGAACAATGGTTGATCATGTCATCGATTGTATAGCATCGACGTCGATATGCTGAGTGCCTTGTGTCAAAATTTTGATAGCCTGTGCCATTTTTTTAAATTTTTTTATATATATTATCATTTTATGAAAATGATTTGAACAAAGCATTTTCATTGTACTGTATATTCACAGCCTCAAGAAAAATCAAACTAACTAAGAAAGCTTTGTTTACCTACAGATTTGTGTGCTTGTCTGACTTTGATACGCAGATTTGGGTATCAAACTCAGACAAGCACACAAATTTGTAAGTAAATGTTGATTAAATATTTTATTTTTAATAGCAGTTTAAAAGGTTATTTAAATGTTTTGACGGTTTGATAAGAACAAAATTGTTATTCATCACAATGGCGCGTCTCATCATCACAACTAATCCACCTTAAACAATTGAATATGTTTTCTTGTATTAAATATTCATTAATCAAAATTTGAATAGAAAATGTATACCTTGAGTACTACAATTCACATTAGAATTGATCGATGCCTCCATCGTGCTCGGCCGGTGCAGTATCAATATCGGCAGGTTGCATTCCAATGTAAATAAAATAGATGTAGATTTAGATGACGATATCGCATAAATACCTAATTCACAGTCTATCATTTGTTCTATGAAACACTAAATTAGGGATTTCTACAATATCCTCATATGTATCTACAACTATTGTCTCTGTTGTTGCAGGTGCTTTTCCCCTATTTGATATTTATCTTTAGGTGTCCACACTCGTTCTGTTGGTTGTTGCTAGCTTCTCTTTGTTTCGAGAATAGTTTAACATTCTCTAAGAAACATAATTGTAGGCATCATGGTCACATTTTTTTGGAGACAATGTAATTGAGTGGTATACCTAGATGATGGAGAGCAACTTCTACACCTCTGGATCCAAGTTGTTATCCATCCCGCAGTGTCAACTTGGAATCAGAGGTGCAGAAATTGGTCTCCGTGTAGGTATACAACTCAATTATGTTGTCTCCAATTTTTTTTTACCATGATTCCTACAATTATGTTTCAAGAATAGTTTAATTAACATTCTCTACTTAACAGGGCCAACCACGTGAAAGTGGAAGCTCATCTAGCCCCTCCTAGGAGCCTCTTATGACCCTTTACAACATTTTAAGACCTCTAAGATGTATTCTTAGAAGTCGTAAACAGTCGTAAAGGGTCATTAGGGGTCCTAGGACACAACAGCTGAGAAACATAAATGTAGGCATCATGGTCACAATGTTTTGGAAACACAACATAATTGAGTGGTATACCCAGATGATGAAGATCAACTTCTGCTCCTTCGGTTCCA
>MU224523.1:2076827-2089494 GCA_018584345.1 Thuja plicata | reverse complement strand
AAAGTAAGGAATATAATTGTAAATGAAATGTTATTTTCTTACCCTATCTCTTAAATTCTAAATGTGAAAGTAAAGAAAGGAAATGAAATTTAATTTGGATAAGTAATGTAAATGTGTTAGTAAATGACATTCATTAAGGGAACCTTAAGGAATGTAAATGTGGAGTAGTAATGATGTAAAAAAAAAAAAAAATAGTTGCAATTTTGGTCATAGACCTGATTCCTTATGGGTTCCCTGGCGGGGACATTACACCATTGATAATCTTTTTTGAACTTGCAATGTGCTTCACAGATTATTATCCAAACAATTATTCTGCTATGGGCCAGCACGATGATGAATTTTCTTTGATATCGAGAAGAACTATGCTTACTCACCTCTAATGTTTCTTACGTAATGTCGTTTACAAAGTTTCTCACACAATGAAATTTTCAAAAAGATAAAACCCTCTGATATTACAAGAGCTTCAAATACAAAGATACAAGGCTACACTTTAGGTATTCATCACTCTCTTGCAATAACAGAGGTAATATTTTTAACCATAGAAGATACATAAGGTACCCAGAAAGGCAACATAAATAAAACGTATGCAACTGTCTCAGGAAGCCCTGGGGTTTCGAAAGGACACCAAATCCATACATAAAGGTTTCAGGTTTTATATATTTGAATAAATTTTGCAAAGAAAAATGCCATAACTATGAAATGACAATATTGAATTCAATCCAAATTTCTTGTAAAGGAACTTTCAAGAAGCTCCCACAAAAAAAAACTTTAATAGCGAACCCTTGGCAGAAAGGATTAATAGTTACATAGAGAAAAGATTCAAAGACTACATCAGATCCACGCAAAATCTGTAGGGGACCTCTATGATAACAGTAATTTTACAAAGATTAGCAAAAATGGAGTGTGTGCCCCTTACCTATTGTGCAAAATCGCAGCACACGAACCCGTCTCCTCCCGCCAAAAGCACTTCGGCACACGAAATCGATCGCAAGCAATGAAAATTGTGTTTAACACTATTCTTTTTTTTTTCCTATATAATCTCGTGTTTGTCGATATTTCGACATTTCTTCTTAAACCTAATATATGTCGATATTTTGACATTTTTGGGAGCATAAACAAAAAAAAAAGAGTTTTACAAGCCAAATTGGTCTGCGGTCGAAAAGTTTGGTCTAAAATATAGGCCTAATGTACTAGTGAGGCATCTGTCGATTTTGGCTGCCTCGAGATCCATGTCGAAACATGCATCTTCTTAGGCCAAGTCACTTGCCACATCATCACTACGGGCCCCGCCAAAATTTGAGTGTCTTCTCCTTGGACACGGTTTTTGAGGCGAGTCCTCAACTCACCTATAGCCTCTTCTTGCTTCTTCATAGCACATTGTAAGTGTTTTTCCTTATAAACACTTCGAAATCCCCTTTCACATGAATGTGAGATTAATGGATTTGAAGTTTTTGAAGATTCCTATGCATTTTTGCCCAAAATATGAAGGCCCACCAGCATAGTAAACTCTCCAAACTCTCCAATCTGAAGCAGGCTCCAACAGACCCTTGCCTTCGATTCATATTACAATAGAAGTGCCAGCATATAAGAATACAAGAATATCTCATACCCCACCGAATGTGGGATACATGACTTTTATCCCCTTTTTTTACTTCCTGACTCCTGCACTGAAAATGTGTGGCTTATTGCTCAGCATTTGGGGTCTTTTCAAATGCATAATTCCTTGCGTGATTTACTCTCACAGACCCCTGCACTAGCTTCCCCTATTGCTCAGCCATTGGTCATCTCCATAGAGCTGGTCTCTATGCAGACCTTCCAATCATTAACGCAACATCTCCCTTTTGTTTGCATTGTATTTGCGTGTTTGAAAGTTTTGAATTATTTTTACATGCCCAAATACTATGTGCCGGCTCCTCCAAAACCAGCGCAGTTTCTACTTCTTATTTTAATGTTTTGAAATCCCCATTATCAAGCGCAGGATATGCAATGTCTATGGTTTGAAACGGCTATGACAGGTCTTGCTTTGAACAGGAGACATTTATCATAGTTTGGGAGTGGTTCTTTCCTTGTCTAGTAGCGCTAGATTTCCTTTCATTTCATACGCTTCCTCCTCTCATTAGCAATTTAATGTTTTTATGCTCCTTCAACTCCATCGCGTGGGGTCATTGGCATGTATAGCTGCCAAATACATTTGTAAATATTCAGGTATCTCCTGTCAACATTGCATAAGCTCCTGCGCAGGCCTCTAACGGATGTATTTGTTGTTCAATGTTTTGTTGCACAAACTTTACCATTCTCCAGCGCAACATTTACTATGTGATGTTTTTAAAAAAAAAAACTTAAACAAGATCCACCCAAATTTAGCGCAGTCTCTATGTTTTGATGCTGACATCCTTCATACATCGTTCATTACTCTACTTTGTTTGTATGCAGCTCTGCGCAAACCTTGGGCACATGACATTTGCATTGGCTGGAAGAGTTTTTTTCAATGTTATTGTTTTCTTCCTTATGCGCTGGAGACCTCCAATCCTCAATATTTCGCAAGCTGTAAAGTGCATTTTGTTTGGCGTAATGGTTTTAAAGTTTTTTTTAAAATGCTTGGCATAGGCTCCTCTTGTTGATTTGCACAAACTGGTGGATATGGTGTATACATGCTGCACTCACTTGATACTTGTCGTTTGCACTTAAATGAATGTTTTCTTTAAAAACCAATTCTCCTTGGCATATGCTGAATTTCGAGGTGAGATTCCTCTAGAAATTGCTCGAGCTTGGGAGAATACAATTCCACACATCATTGATATTTGATAGACTACCATCCCCTGCATATGCAATTCCCAATTTCATACCTGATCTCGCAACCCAAACTGATCACTTACCTTAGCTTTAGAATTTGTGATAAGCCACTAGTAAAATTCGGAATTCAATCCGTCGTGATAAATGCTCGAATTGAGTAAACTGCTGCCGGGAGTGCCTTTGAAAATTAACCAAAACACACAATTGGATCATGACATTTGGCCAACATACAAACTGGATTATAAACCTTCATCCTGCAAAAGAACTTTTCTAGGCAATGCACCGGCTGAGATATTTTAATCTCTGAATTTGCTTATTTCAATTTTTCTCTGCAAATGAATATCGCTTATGGCAACTGGCCTCTAGGGCTGGCTTTAAAAACTGACAAGATCAAGTAACTAGAGCATGGCACTAGCCACACATGTTCCATGTTTAGCATTCTTCCATACTGCAAAGTGACATCTGATGAAACCCAACAGGTCAAAATATTTTAAACACCCAAGTCGCCTCTTCACAACAATTCTGCAAATTACCCTGCCCAATAATGATGAACTGCATTTGGTTTTGACTTTGAAAACATGTCAAAAAGCCTCCTAGGGATCCGAGCTTCTGGATACTGGAAGTATGTGATATGGAAAATACGGATCCAGAAGGGAGGCTCTTGAAAATCATCCAGACACATTTGGAAACCCCTCAAAAGTAGCCACTTGGAAATGCAGAAAACTGAAAACATAAGGAATATCGATTTCTGCAAATGGAAAGAAACTTGAAAAGTGTGCAAACAAAACCCTTAGGACCTGAAACCTTACAAAATTGAAGAAAATTTGGTCTATAATTCAGGGCAACCATTTTTCTGATGTGACCAATCACAGTATTCAAGATATAACCTCGCAAACAGGGCCTCCAACCAAGCTGTGCAACTGATGTGAATCAAAATATTAGAAATTGCAAATGGAATCGGATTGGCAAACTGAGCAAATGGATTCATCATGGCCTGAAAATCTTTATGGTAGAAAATTTCCATTCCTACAATACCAGGGAGTATTCAATTTTTATTCCATTCAACCAGGTGTAAAATTGTAAGACCTCAAAGTAGGTCATTCAGAAATCTGCATTCGACAATTTAGCACACTGATAGAAAATGCAAATGGAATGGGTTTAGCAAACTGACCAAATGAACTTGTCGTGACCTGAAGACGAAGACTCAAGAATTATTTGACCTCTGCAATGGAATACAAAAGAAATTTTTTCAATTAGGTCACAAGATCAAAAGTTACAATTGGTCAAATAGGGGTACTCAGAATTCTAGGCAGAACAAAGAAACAAGATATCTCTGGAAGACCAACTTTGAGGGATCAGAAAACCTATCAAACGGATTTGAAATAACTTGGGATTTTAAATATAGGCTCTTTGATATACATGATAAACATTCCCCAAAGTGGCGGGCCATGAAACTGAACAAGACAGAAGATATTCAAAGGCAAACTAGGTCCATTACAACAAATTGACACGCAAAAATGCAGATTTGGACAAGTACTCAAAACAAGACATCACGAAACAACTCAAAACTTGAAATTAATGACCTAGGATGTCTTCAAATGTCTAAACAAGATTAACAAACACCTGACACGCAGAAAAAAACCTCAGAATCTCATCTAGGCAAATAAGCTCAAAAAGCAATTATAGGGGGTCAAAATGCAAAATTTTAACATGGTACTTCAAAAACCCTTACTGCTTTTTTCAGTCCCAACAGTTGGTATAGCCGCATTGCCCATTTGATATTGATAGAAATTCAAGGTTCATATAAACCCATTGCCAGATTGATGACAATTTGAGGTTGGTATAATCTCGTTGCCAATTTGAGATTGTTACAATCTTGTGTAGACAACATATATACTGATAGCCAGTCATATGCATATGCGTAGGCTTGGATAACGTCTATCATTTCCAAGAGATCTTAGGAGAAGTGCTCTATGGGAAGATGTTTTGATAGCCCGATTGGTTAGAGTGGATCTTATATCCCTCAAGCCGAGAATCAGGAGTTCTGTGAAGCCCGACCTAGAGGCAGCTCCTAGGGTCAAATCCCCTTACTAACCTATAATAGAGTAAGATTCATATAAATATTGTGTAGGTTTTTATACTAATGTTGGTTTTGTAGGAAACTACATAAGGAGAATAAGGAGGGACATTACAATGGTATCAGATCTTTGATCTTGCCATCCTGTGGATTTGGTTCATGTAAACCTATCAACGCACCAAGGGAAAGAAAGAGATGGCATACCAACTAGCACAAGAGATAAGAAACTTCATGGAATAGACCAATGAAAGGTTCAAAAGAACCAACCAATTGATACTCCAGGTCATACAAGGCATGAAAAAAAGCAATCATAATGAGAGACTCAATCCCAATCCAGGGAGAAATACTCACTCCAATCATTCATAAAATGAACACTCAACACAAGGTTCCACCATGAGACCCACTATATCATCCTTTCTCCCAAGATAAGAACCGGTTGTCGAAGGAGAATCATCCACCCATTTAGTAGAAGAGATTTCCCAAATATATGCTAATTTAGAACCAGAGATGCAAGAACTCATCTGTTTTAAAGAATACTATGAAACCAAAACCATGGCAAGCCATAGTGGGAGAAGAAATCATGGGGAAAGAGACATTAAAACCAAGATAGGTAAAATATCCCTACCATACTTCAATGGGACAGGGAAAGAAACTGCCCAAGCTTGGTTTCAAAAACTAGACACTTACCTTTCCCTCATCTCTATGACAGAAGAGAATGCCATCAAATTCGCCATAATCCATTTGACCGGGGAAGCTCACAATTGGTGGCACCATGGCATCATCACTCTTGGACATAAAAATATTAACACCTATTGTGAGTTCACACAAAAACTCATTAGCTGATTTGACCAAAGGGAGCCAGAATGGTACTTCCAAGAATTAACCCACCTCAAACAAACGGGAACTATTGAAGAATTCACCAACAAATTTTAGAGTCTATCAGTCATGGTTCCCAACATGTCTCAAAAGAGGAGGGCCTATATGTTCATTGAAGGACTTAAAGAACACACCAAAATAAGGGCAAAACCTTTCAAACCCCAAACCCTTGAAGAAGCCATCAAGAAGTCAAGAATGACAGAGTGTGATGCACCTAAAGAAAACCCCAAAAAATTCAATTCCAAAGTTACCCATCAAAATGAAGGGTCCAAAGAGGAGAATACAACCAGACCTTGTTATTTATGCAAGGAACCATGGAGAAAGGATCGCCAATATACAAAGAGAGTAGAATTAATTGAGAAGAAATTATGCTTTAGATGTAAGGCACCTTGGATTCATAGTCATCGATCTAAAAGGGGACAAATGAAATGAATAGAAGAAATCCACGAAGATGAAACTCTAAACAAAAGGGCAACTGGTCCCAAAACCATAAATTAATTTTGACACTCAGGAAAAGATACTAAGAAATAAGACTATCATTGAATGTATAACCAATGGTGGAACCTCTCGAAAGGAATGCCCCATGGGAGAAAGAAGAAGTCATTAAGATGCTTAAGGATAAGCAAATTTGGAATAGAGGGACTTTGATGACCCTCAATTGAACTGACCTATTGTACAAAAAGAAGTAAATCATTTGATGATAAAATCAAATCAGTGCGATTAACTAAATAAAATAATCATTGAATATAATATTTTTTTTATAGAATTTATATCCATATATATATATTGACATCCATTAATAATTAATAATTAATAATTAAAATACTATACAACTAATACATTAATATATTATATCATTAATTAATATATTATTAAATAATAACAATAATATTAATAATAATAATATATTATAATAATTAATATATTTAATATTAATAAGTATATGAAAATACTAATATTTATATTAATATTAATATAAATATATTGTAATAAATATATATTATACTATTATTAAATTAATAATGACCTTAGTGGGTAAAGTGACCGAGCCGCGGTCCCTTAGGACTGTGACTGCTAGTTGCAACATTTAAGGGTTGCGGCTGCAGTCGTAGCCTAAGGGTGTGACTCGTGGTTGCTACCTGTGGGGAGGGAGGTGACTGCCCTCACCTGTGGAGAAAACACTTTTCCCTTGTATAAATAGAGAAGAGTGCAGGGGAATAAGGGAAAGGAACAAAAGGGAGGAAAAAGAATGCAAAGACAGTAAAAACAAATAGAAGAAAGATAACCAACGATAAGCAATTCAATTATTGGTATGATGTCCAATATTTATAAATTTCTTTTTTATATATTTATATATAATTATATGCATATTTTTATATGTATATCAAAAATTATTTGAGTCATATATTTTACCGAGATTTATGATTTATAAATAATTCCATATTAATGAATATTTTTCCTTGACATTATCTATGAAGACAATAGTAATGAATTTTATATTATGTTTTCTGATGGCAATAATGAATTCACACTCCCTCTCGTAGCTCGAATATATGAATATGATATTCGTCCAAAGCTACATCAGGATCAACTTGTTGGAAATATGTTGAGTCAAGGTGACTGAGAGGGGGGGTGAATCAGGAACCAATAAAACTTAATCATTTTAATCCAATATTAGATTATCTAATCTGATTGCATGCATGAAATGAAAAGCAATAAAACATCCACAATGTTTGGTTACCCAGAAACCTTCCAAATAGAAAGTAAAACTGGAGTGGGGATGGTACCCACAACATTTATTACTGTAGTATAAATTTAGCCTGTTAAAGCTTACAATTGACCACTTCTGATGGCCTGCCTTGTTAGGAGCAATAAGGACTGTTAGGTCCACCTTGTGAAAGGATTTAGTACAATACAATCAAGTAATGCAACTCTATTAGGAGATTTGTAAAGGACTGTTAGGTCCACCTTGTTAAAGGATTTTGTTGATGCACCTGTTAGGATGAACCAATAGATGATCTTCAATACAACTCTGAATTGATGAATAAGATCCAATGATATAAAATAATCACCTGACTTTGATGAATTAGTCTCTGTTGTTTCTTATACTATTGTAGCCTCTTAAACAATCGTCCACTTCATATTCGCATACATACTTCTACACATATCTTCACTCATGTTTGGATAAACAAAATAATTTATATTTATACCTTATCCAAATCAAATGCAACTGTAAGGCGGCTTCCATAAGATAAATTAATATTTAACAATATAAGCTAAGTCGGCCCAAAACTGTTACTCAGGTCCAATGATCCACTCGGGAAATATACTGGCACTCGGGCATTATGTTGTCACTCAAGCAACATACTAAACTCTGGCACTCAGGCTACTTTGTGTACTCGGGCTACATTGATGACTCGGGTAATACTGATTACCACTATCTGCTCGGTCGACACTGCCACTACTCGGGTTACATTGTAATTGCCCGTGTTGCACTGCTGGCTCGGTCAACAATGTGATGACTAAGTGTTTTGGCACTAATTGACAATATGTCTTGCCATAAGGTCATCAATCTCCCCCTTTGGCATTAGTGACCAAAAACACTTATCATGTTCAAAAACTACTCAAACTTCTAAGTCAAAACTCCCCCTTTTCATATGCTTTGGTACTTGCTTGGGTTTTGACAATAGCTCTGTGACTCAGTTACAACTGACTCTCTTTTTTTTATTTTTCAATTTTATTTTTTTAACACTTATATATATATATATATGCTATACTTCTCTTCTATACATGTATTTCCTTATATATATCTTTCCTATATATATTTCCCCCTTGTTTTTGACATAAATGCTAAAATATATCTATATGGTAAATACCAAAATAGGATAGGAAATTACTATGCACCTTTAAAATCTAAGACAAAGTATTGTCCCAATTATCCTACAACACCTTCAGGATGTGTAACTATATTTGTATCTCTGTTGATAGCTCCATCATAAGCTCAGCAACTAAAAATTTGTTGTCATGAATAAGAGTCTTGGCATGAGCTATATGCTTCTGCACTACATCCATGTGTGTAATTAGTTGGCTTTGCATAGATGTGAGAGATTCTCTTATCATTGCTTCCTCACGTAGTTATTCAGCCTGTATGTCTGTCAGATACTTAATTTTGACAAAATGCGCTGAACTTGAACTCGGGTTAAGTGCCAACTGATTTGCACTTTCCTTCAGATTTGTATCTAACTTTGTCAGCTTTGTCTTGATTTCCAATGTGAAGTTTGAAGTATCACTTAATTTTACAAATAATGAAGCAACATTATTTACTGTAGTTTCTAGAGAGCTAATGAGAGAATTTAGCTTTACTTGATCAATTGCAATCTTGCTTGCAACATTCTCTAGAACTTTGTTCTCAAACTTTCTTTCTGCCTTCTGCAGTAGTTTTTCTTGACCACTTAAATCTTTATTGAACTTGTGTACTATGTCTACAAGTTGTTCCATAATAGAATCACTCTCATTTACTTCTACTTCTAGTGCATCTAGGAATATACCTTTTATGTCCTCCAGCACTCTATTTCTCTTCTTTTCTTCTTGGAGCTTTTGTTGTGTAGCTCTTTTCTTCCATAGCTCCCCTAGTGTATCCATCTACTCTACTGTCAGATTGGATAGATCCCAATTTGGAATCACAATGTCTCTCTCAAGATCAATATCATCAGTGTTTATTTATTTTCCTTTTCCACTATCCTTAGGATTGGGTGAAGGAACAATTTCCTTACCTTTTCCACTATCATCCACATCCTTTCCTTCCTTAGTTTTCTCCTCAGTATTTAGTTGGAATAGGTCATTGAAATTTGTTGCACCAACTGTAGGGTTTGAATCAACTATAGCAGCAATGCTCACTAAAGTAATATTCATAGTTTCCTTCTGTGACTCGGTCGAACTTGGCCCAGTAGTAGGTGGAGCCTGGTGTTTGGTCCCTACTAGTCCAGATGTAGATTCGGTAGACTTGTCTATGCTCGGAGATAGGATGATATGTATAGGTGATTGGGGCAGGGATGCCATTACCTCTACTGCTATCTATTTTGCATTGGATTCTTCAATAGATTCTACCTCAAGTAAATATGCATCATCAATCTTTTCTTTGTGGTCTGTACTCAGTCATTTTGTCTTGTCTTCTTCTTTGATTTCCAAGACTGTCTTCCATATCTTTGTAGCATCCTGCACCACATCCTCTATCTTCTATTTCAATATCTGAAAGGTCCTGAACCTTGGAGTGTGATTTCTTTCATATTTGTTCATGGCCTCTTTTACCTCTTTGTTTGTCATAGTAGGCATGACTTGCCTCAAGGTCTATTCTCTAATATATATTTTCTCTTCGGACTGCATTTCTCCAGGGAATAGATATTGCCTTGAATAGGTATTTAGTCACGTGACTCTTCAATTTAGATGGATCATACCTCCATCTTGTCATCTTCTCTATAATTGTTTCCTCAATTTTCTTATGTTCATCCTTAGTTGTGGAAGCATAATTCAGTGATTTTAGAGAACTCATACCACTACCTTCTCTTAGGTATTCAATTTTTTTCTCAAAGGTAGGTGGGGGATTCTTGAATGTGATTTCATCTTCTTCATCTTCCTTAGGCAATATGAGTTTCCTTCTAGATCTTCTGGGTTTTCTGGTAGTGAGGATAGGGGTAGGGGCCTTAGGTGTTTTCTTGAGAGCTAGTCTCTTTTTCTTCTTAGGAGGCTCTGCTTCTACCTCTTCCTCTTCCTTTTCAGATACATCATCTTCTATCTTAATTTCATCTTCTTTTCTTAATGAGATAGAAGTAGGAGAGTCTGAAGTCTTTCCTTACTTCTTTCCAAACTATTCTAACCTCTTCTTTCCTCTTTTCAGAATCTTAGGAATCTCAATCTCTATTGAAATTCTACTTTTGGCTTCTTCATATGTACCAAAATTTGGTGCTTTGGGGTCAACATGCTCATTCACAAGAGCTTCAATTATGTGCTTGGTCTCACCTATGTTAACCTCATATGTAAGAGGTTTCACCCATACAACCCTAGGTCTGACTGCCTAAATATATACTGTATCACATTCAACTAGGAAACAAACATCATCCTTGTGGTCTTCAACCAATTGGTTAGGAATTCTATACCTATTCTGCATCTTCTGTCTGAATTCTTCAAAATATGCATGCATTATGCTCTCAAAATTGTCTCCTAATTCAGCTATTAACTCATTTATCTGATATATTATGGGTCTGTCCTTCTTCCAAACAATTGTTCCTTTGGAAGGGAAAAACTTTTGAATGTTAAAGAATATGCAAACCAGAAGTGAACCAAACTTACATGGATTGGTCTTTGATTCCTGGATGCTTTCCATGTTCTTGCTCAATTGGATGAGCTGCAACTCAGCAAGGTCGAATGAGAGGTTGTTATTGACCACCTTGTATGCCAAGTCGATAGCCTCACATGGTATGCTGTTAGGTCAGCTAGAACTGTAGATTTTGTGAGAAATAACATGAATCCCAAACTTCAATTCCATGCTAGTTACTCCATTTAGTCTCATGCCTCTGTCGTCCCACTCAGCAAGATTCTTCTTAGCTAGGTCATCTCGAGGTAGGGTTTTGGTGGCTTTAGACTTGTCCAGCATAGGATACCTTGTAACACGGTGTACCATTATCTTGGTAATCTTCACTGGTTTCTCCAGCCATAGCTACATGTTGTGAACACGGCTTAGAATAAACCTAATCCACTTAACCTAGAAATTCTGTGGCATATAAATGATATGAGTCAAACCCTTGACTTCTAGGTGTTTGTGTTCTTGCTTCAGATTTTTGGCTTCACAGAGTTTATCATATGCATTCTTCATTTCCAATGTCCCTAGATGTTGAATTGTGCAATGATAGAAATCTCGGATGTCATTGATAAGCAATACCCTTGGAGGAATTTGGGAATGAGCTCCCATCAGGTTTATCTCCTCTACAACCTCTAGATGAAGCTTAAACTTAGGAGGTTCGCAGATAGCATTCCTCACCAACATCTCAGATCCTTTCTTAACCATGCTACTAGATGTAGATTCCATTATGCTCGAAGGTTTGATAAAAATTCACAACTTAAAACTTTCAAATACAAATTCACTCTGAATCACTTAAGGCACTAAATCACTCTACAAACTGGAAGCTTTGTAAATAATAACACTTGCAATTCATCTTTTATAAGAGATTTTAGCATTGATTTTTCATTAAATGCTCTGTGCATGGTAGCTGGTGTGTGCTATAATTGTGTCACACTTCTATGAATCCTTACATTCAAGAACAGTCAAGAATGAGGTCTCAAAAATATATCCATAGCTCCCTAGGCATGGAGTGCAAGGGTTTTTAGAATGCTCTCAGCTAGAGCTATTAAGTCTATAACCTTGCTAGTAAACCATGCAATGGGAGATTCAACGAAGACAAGGGCAAGAATGCCAATATCCTCAAAAATCAAGAATGAAATTCAATGCAAGCTAGATTAAGATGAATATGCAAGCTAAGCTATGAAAATGAAAGAACAAGTATTACAAAGCCTCCTAGTTAAGCTAGATGAATTAATCTAAAGCATAAAGGAAATTTAAGCTAAGAATGTCATGATAATGCAAGAAATGAAACTATGATAACATGTAGATGCAAAAGCCAAGAATGCTCCAAATCTTCAAAAAGCTCCAAAGTGACCTAGAAAACCTGCAGCATAACATTAGCATCAAAACCTAAGATATGAAAATGAAGGAGAGAGCTCTCGTTGTATAAGAAATGATCTGAAATGGACTATTGAGATTAAGAGGCAAAAGTCTTAATCAAGGGTGGAGAAAAATGGAAGCTTGATCCTTGTGCACAAATATCCTCCAATAGGAAAATAGGAGTTGACTTTTGTGTCCCACATAAG
>MU224523.1:2051078-2067311 GCA_018584345.1 Thuja plicata | reverse complement strand
TTGATTATGATTTGATCAAGGAAATTGATATAATTGATATTGTTGATATTTGAAAATATTGATTCAGGGATTTGATAAATTGAGAAATGGGGTCCAAAGTCTAGGCGACCATTTTAGGGTGTATACAGCTGGCATAGCTCGGAATGAAGCTTGGCGAAAAATAACTTCTGCATCCTCAAAACCATATAACCTGACTTAACTCGGTTAAGCCTGTACAACTCAGGTGTTAATGAGATCTTAACTCAGTTAAAACTATAATACATCCTACTACATCAATATGCTGATTTAAACTTACTATCATGTCTGGAACTGATGTAGGATGTCTTGTATGCACAGTTCCAGTAGTCTCCTTGCATGTTTATTCAGAGATAGTAGATCCACCAAATTCACTACTTTGGGTGTCATTCGATTCTTCATTGTTTTGATCTGAAATCTTAGGAGATTTCCTTACCCACTGCTGATTCATCTAAGTTCTAATTTCAGAAACTTTTTCTTTGCCTTTTTCAAAACCAGTATCCACTTTTTCTCTATTCATGCAATTCTTGCTTAGATGACCGAGTTGTCTACATACATAACATCTCTTAGTAGGACTTCTTTTTCTGAGGTGAGTCTTTACACAATTTGCACCAATATGCCCATATTCACCACAATGACAACATCTGCTCCATGTGTTGTAATCCCAACCAAAAATTGCTTTAGCTAGTTGTTCAATAAGGTTCCATTTCTTAGTTCTGCACTCGGAGGATTTGTGACCTTGTTTTTTACAATTGAAAAATTTTCCTTCAAACTTAGGTTTCTCAGTACATTCACTTGCCCTATATCCATTTTTTTTTTGCATCTGTAGCATTTACCATTAAAATTTGATTTTCCATTGCTCCAACACTTGTTTGTTTTTTGATGTGTGCCCTAACTTTCCACAATGATTACAAGTAGGTTTTCTATTCTTTTGAGTTCCTTGCTACGAGGATTCACCTTGTTCAGTATAACCTAATCCAGTCTATCCATGATGTTTGAGTTGAGTTTTCTCTGTCAACTGAGCCATGCTTCCCTATGAATTCATCATACTCTCATTGGTTTGTTTTTCAGTATTGAGATCATTCTGTAGTCTTTCATTTTCTGCCCTCATATTGATAACTTCTTGATTTACATTATTGAGTTGATTTATCATATCTGCTTGCTGAAGTGACAAATGATGGATTTCATTTTAATTTTCTTCTAATCTTGTACTCAACAATATTTTATCTTCTTGTGTCATTTCTCTATCATTTTTTGCTTGACTCTTTTGTTCTATGACTTCACATATTCTAACTGAATGAATTTCTTGTTCTCTTTTCAATTTTCTGACTTCTTCATGTAAATTGAGATTCTTTGCAAGAAGGTCTTCAATTGTCGCATCTGCTTCTTCATAACTTCTTTCTTTGCATAAGTCATCAATTATTTCTTCTATGTAACTTTTTTCATTCATCTATACTGCTAAATATTTTCTTCTTTTCAGGGAAAGAGAGAGTTGCTCCTTGAGTTTCTTGACCTGATCCATGGCCAATTGTAGATCTATCTTTTCATTTTCAATGGATTTCTCCAGTCTATATATTTCCATTGCCTCTGATCTTTGCTCAAGCTATTAAACTTATGTAAAGAGAACCTTTTTTCTCTGATACCAATTGTTAGAAATATGTTGAGTCAAGGTGACTAAGAGGGGGGGGGGGGGAANGGGGGGGGGGGTGAATCACGAACCAATATAAATTAATCCTTTTAATCCAATATTAGATTATCTAATCTGATTGCATGCATGAAATGAAAATAAATAAAACATCCACAATATTTGGTTACCCAGAAACCTTCCAAATAGAAAGTAAAATTGGAGTGGGGATGGTACCCACAAGATTTATTATTGTAGTATAAATTTAGCCAGTTAAAGATTACAATTGACCACTTCTAATGGTATGCCCTATTAGGATAAATAAGGACTATTAGGTCGACCTTGTGAAAGGATTTAGTACACTCAAGTAATGCAACTCTGTAAGGAGATTCGTAAAGGACTGTTAGGTCCACCTTGCTAGAGGATTTTGTTGATGCACCTGTTAGGATGAACCACTAGATGATCTTTAATGCAAATCTGAATTGATAAATAATATCCAATGATATAAACTAATCACCTGACTGTGATGAATGAGTCTCTATTGTTCCTTATACTATTGTAGCCTCTTAAAAAATCTGCCACTTCATATTCACATACATACTTCTATACATATCTTCACTCATGTTTGGATAAAAAAAATACTTTATATTTATACCTTATCCAAATCAAATGCAATTGTAATTTGGCTTCCATAACATAAATTAATATCTAACAATATAAGCTAAGCCGGCCAAAAATTGTTACTCGGGTCCAGTGATCCACTCGAGAAATATACTGGCACTCGGGTATTATGTTGTTACTCGGGAAACATACTAAACTACGACACTCAGGATACTCTATGTACTTGGGCTACATTGATCACTCGGGTAATACTAATTACCATTGTCTACTTGGTTGACACTCCCACTGCTCGGGTTACATTGTAACTGTTCTGGTTGCACTGCTGGCTCGGTCAACACTGTGATGACTAAGTGTTTTAGCACTAATTGACAATATGTCTTGTCATAAAGTAATCACAACTTAATTGGAAATTTGAGATTGTTATAGTCTTGTTTCCAATGGCAATTCAAGGCTAGTATAGCCTCGTTGCCCATTTCAAATTGATAGAAATTTGAGATTTTTATAGTCCCGTTGCCAATGGAAATTTGAGGTTGGTATAGCCTCGTTGCCCATTTGAGATTGATGATAATTTGAGGTTGATATAACCCCATTTCTAGATTGATAGAAATTTGAGATTGGTATAGTCCCATTGCTGATTTGAGATTGTTATAATTCTGTGTAGGCAGTACATAAATTGATAGCTAGTCATATGCCTAGGCAGTATATATACTAATAGCTAGTCATATACTTATTAATAGCACACAAACAGAACACATGCTGTCAAAAAATAAAATAAAAAATAAATAGTACACTAGCACAAAGGCTGGTAGGCCTCCTCAAGAATTGGAGGGCCGCTCAGTCACCGTTTGTGGAGAAGAGTGTGTATTCAAATAACAATGTACAACTTTTGTAAATTTTTTATTATCCATGGGATGTATTGAACATTCCTAGGGCATACCTACATGTGACACCCTCATCCAGGTTAGAAACATGTCAGTGGACTTCTTGAATTCAAGGGTAAGTTCTTTCAAATTCCCAATAATACCCTAGTATAAGTATACAACCTTCCACCATTGCCAAGTACAACAGATCTGCCCTTTTGAGGAAAAAATGAACATACAAATCCAATATGATACCTAGACACCTGAAATAGGTCTAAAAGACCCCAACACACACTTCACCAACACATATACTATGAAAATTCAATTTAACCTTGACTTTTGTTTGATCAAACCCTCCATTCACTACTAAGTTTTTCATTCATAGTTTTCAGATTGAACAATCAATTAGAACACATGAAAGCCATGTCTTTGGGCCCTATCACTTTAGGATATTGTAAAAGGTATCAATGCATTCCTCTCCACCCATTTTTTCTTTCTCCATGTTTACCCTAGGTAGGGTTTCTACCTCTCCACAGACAAATGACACATCTCCTTCAAAACTTGATGAAATCAAATGAAACCAAATGCAATGGAAAGCTAATTTAATGTTATAACATACTCAAAAATGTACAAAGAATTGCATGAAGGTGCACTCCATAGAAAATTAAGAAATCAGACAGAAATGTGTGAAAAACACAGTGACAAGAGGCATAATCAGTAATTTCTTCCTTATTCCCTTCTCCAATCCCTGCATTTGATTTTGGAGTACACATTTATGCATTTACAACCATTTCCAATTTCTCAAGTGACTACCAAGTACCCATAACAAAAAATGTAACTTTTACATGATAATATTGATAACTTTTACAGGACAACTTTTGTAAGTTTTACATTTTTTAACTTGGCATGAAACATTCGAAAATGGATGAAAACATTCCCAAATGGTCTTAAATGACCTTATTAGACCCAAAAACATCTAAAAGAACCCAAAAATAAAAAAATGACCATATGCACACCATGATACGCCTACATCATATGGTCCTAAAGGAGCCACATAAAGATCCTTTTTTTCCTTAAACTCTAGAAACTTTATTATTGCATTTGGTAGGTACTTAGTCACTTCCTTAATTTCCCTATCTACATGATATACCATTCATGATGTTTCCATATTGTTAATTCTCAAAGAAATTTGTCTAACTAGCTCTAGAGAAATGAAACGTTATGATGACCCGATATCAGTTAAAAGTATTGTCACATTTTGAAATCAAGGAGTGTACATGTAGTTTACATTGGTAAGATTTGAAACATGGTTTGTCAATTGCTTACTATGCAATGAATAATGTTTTGGGGACTGGTCTGTGGTTGGTTTTCCCTAATTTCCTTCCATCCTTGGGCATTCCCTAGAAAAGTGATTTCCTCCACACATGAAACACCCTCCTGTGGTTCTCGTTGCATTTGATTAGGAGGGTTATTATTTGATTCTTGCATTCTTGGTGGGTTCATTGGTTCATTGAGGAAACTTTGGTTATTTTTATTGAATTTTCCCTTCTTGAAATTATTTCCATTGTTCCTTGGAATCATGTTAGGTGGTCTTCTCCTTTCTAATGAGTTGCTCCTTTGAATCTTATTGAAGTTGGGGTTTCCCTTGAATTCTTTCTTCCTCTTCAAGGGTCAATTCATATTATTTTTAAAAACTTGTCTTGTTTCTGCCGAATCTTGTATGCTCCTTTCTTGTTTCAATGATTTTTAGAACACTTCATTCATATTATTAGGATCATGCATGTTTACTTCTGCTCCTATATTTGTATTTAGTCCCAAAATATTTTTTCTAGCTTGAGTCTTTTCATCCCTTTGGTTTATTAATACATACTTGAACATCTTAGTGAACCTATCCCAATATTGTTGGACTATCATTGAACCTTACCTTATGTTGTGAAATTATATCATTTTATTGCAAAATAATAATTAAGGAAAGCACCTTTTTCAAAATGTTTAACAAATTTCATCCAAGTTAGATTCTCCTTAGTGTACCCATATTGTTCTTTGGTGTTGGTCCAACAACTTTCCCACTCTCTTGTAAGTTGATGGGATTTGTAAGGGGATTTAGTTACCTTACAAAATATTTCTTGATCTCATTTAGCCAATTCTCTTCCCCTTATCTATTTTTTTTCCATCAAACATGGGAGGTGTAATCTTCTTCAATTTTTATCTAGTTTTATAGGACTGATGATTCTCTCCTAGGGGCTTCATCTTCTTCAGAAATATCTTCAACAAGGGGATCTTATAGTTCAATTACCCCATTATTATCTATGTTATCTTGCTTTTCTCTAGTATCTTGAATTATTTTCTATAAATAATTAATCTTATCTTGTTTCTCTGTTAGCAATTTAATTATCACCTCAATTACAACAGTGAACCCTCCATGTGGTTGTTCCTCATTCCTAACATTTGTTTCCTCTTGTGATTATTTTTCTTTATTATTCTCCTCTTGCCTCTATGAAACTCTACCACTTATTTTCCTAGGTCTCCTTTGAACTTGTTGTTCATCATTATTGGCATTTACTTTCCTTCGTCCATTTTTAGCATGTGTACCTCTTGTCCTAGCCATTTGATATACCTGGAATTAATATTTCCTTTATTAGTGTGATTACAATTATCGCATCCCTAAATTAATTTAAACTCAAATACCACTCTTAAAAATTCCATTTATCCTTCCCTTGTGTAATTTTTTAGTAAACCTAAGGTCTAGTTTTTAAACCCATCTTTGATACCACAAGCAATAACCCTTCCATACTAGCCCAAAATACTGATTTCTTTTTTTTCTTACTATTTCCTCAATCCATTAGTGTTCATTAATTTTTATTCTTAGGCACCTATTTATGCATATGGAATAGGTATTTAACCATATGAGTTATACATTTATCTATTAACACAATGGACATTCATCCTTGAAATAGGATAGGTATCATATTTTCTTTGGCCAGAGACTTAAACTTAGGGATAGTTTGTCACCCTAAGCTCGTAGAGACTACACCCCCTTATGGGAGTAAACTAAGGTTACCATCTTTAGGATTATGTATATAATTATCTTGAGTCTTGTCTCCAAATTCAAGCTAAAGTATCGAGGAGTCAAGAAAATCCATCTGGGATTCCTCCCGACTATACAAATTAGAATATGTTTTATCTTAACTTCATATTAGAGATTTTAATCCTCATGCCCTCACTCCATCAATTTATCTTGGATTTAATAAAAATTTTAATTAAAACATCACCTTTGTAAACCCCAGTACTTGTCTTGTATCCAAAGGACAACCTCATCCATAGACTGCCTATATACATTGCTTTCAAAAAGGATCAAGGCTTATGTAGTTTTGGTTTCTAACTAGGTTTGGTGTAAATTGTATGGTGATTACACAACCCTTTGTAGGGTCATGTACCAAACAATTTCTATGTGGTTGCTAGCCATGTCAGGAAGCTCATAAAGAAAAAAAGGGTCCAAGATGATCCTTGCTTGTTTACCTAATTTCATCTAGGTCCTATCCTATTATTACATCACCCTTAAACTGTGTATTGAAATAAGATCATAACAAAACATTAACATGCAATTTTGAACAATTACATACATCCAAGCACTAGTGGGTTTTTGTATGATTTCACTAGCGGATGTAGATTCATTAAGAGTTATCTTATTAGGTTATCAATCCAAGAGAGATTTTCCCACCCATTGGATTTTTACTCCACAATGTCAATTATTACTCACTGATGAATTATAGGGACAATGCCACAAATTCCTTTGTTGCAACTTTATTAGGAATTAGATGCAATAGATCAATCACAACAACATTACTCGTAAGTACGAGGTAGAGGCACCATTTATACCGAACACTGCTAGGTTTTTCTATGTTTCCTCCTCTTTATTTAGGTTTGCTAATAACATGAAATGAAAATAAAAGTAATCAAATCAACTTAAATGCTTCAATAAATGATATAGGATATTTTAATACCACTAAAAATTCCTATGTAAAAGGAATCTATCTAGTCAATTCATCATCCGTTGAAAAATGAGAGAAGTGAGTGATAAATGTTACAAGGAATGATATCCATCACTTGATATTCCCTATGTCACAATAGGAAGAAAATTTAACTATCATACTAAGTGATTCTAATTTACTTGACATTTGATAAATTCAATTATTTACCACAAAACAAAAAAGATTGCACATTGGAATTTAATAGAAAATAACATTTCTATTATTTTTTATTATAATCAACAACCTAACAAGGGGCTGACCCTTACAGAATAACAACCTAAGGCATCGAAGAGAACAATAGCACTAAAATAGTGCTAGATTTTACAAGTCATAAATGACTTATTAATAGCACACAAACATAACACATGTTGTCAAAAAATAAAATACAAAATAAACAATACACTAGCACAAAGGTTGGTAGGCCTCCTAAAGAATGGGAGGGTCGCTCAGGCACCGCTTGTGGAGAAGAGTGTGGATTCAAAGAACAATGGAAAAAGTGCTACTAAAGTTATTCATACACAACCCAATTCAGTGTTGGAATTGTTGACAGTTCCATGAATGAGGTCGGGATATTATCGGTGTTAGAAGGTATTTTTATGAATCCTTTCCATTTTTGTTTTTATTTCATTCAAAACCCTTGTTCATGGGTCTGTCCCAAGCCATACCACGTGTAGTAGTGGATTTTAGAAACCTATCCATAAAAACAAATAATAATTAAAACACAACACTACACAAAAACCATAGAATATGATATAATTAAAAACAACCATACTTGTTACAAAAATGCATGAAAAATTCCCTTGAAAATGACTCCAATCACTAGCACATTCAACAAGGCACAATACAAATGCAGAGAACACAAGCATGAAGAAAAGGAGGAAACACTATTTACAAACTTCAAAATGCAATTTATTTAGCGTTGGATCTCATTGTCTTCATTGTGCAATATCAATATTTTCATGTTCTTGATCATTTCTTTAAACTTGCATGCTTATTCAATGTTACTATCTTGTATATCACTACATTGTGGTTGATCTTAGACATTATAAATCACTATTATTTATACACTCTTTAAAAGTCATAGAAAAAAATGCACACCCTACTTTGTCCAAATATCATGTACCTTCAAGAAGTGCAAAATACTAAACTACTTTTACCTCCTCAAATAAAATAAAGACACGAATACGTCGCGTTGCTACCATGATAGTTTCTCCACTCTATTCACTGTCTTTTTATTGTAAATCACTCCTATGTGATATTTTTTCTTGATAGGTATCTCTCTATTTTTTAATTCTTTCCATCCTCTTTACTATTTCATATGTTTATCATTGTACTCATAAATTTTTTATGTCCATTCTTTTAAAACAAAGGATTTACCATTTCACTATCACCCTCTCTTTGTTCTTCCACTTTCCTTGTGATGATTTCTACAAGGCTTCTTTGACTCCCTTTCATTTTTTTACAATACAATACTCCATACCCCTCCATGGTACTTGCATGATATCCATTTTTATATCACTCCCTTCATTTTTAATTCACTCTCTTCCATGTGGACATTGTTACAAGGGAAACACCAAGCATTATTGTCATTTGAAAAGTTTTAGTTTTCAAGATTTAATGAAAGTGAAGATAGTTTTGTATAATGAATTTTATTGTCCCTCTGTGATTAGTCATGCCTCATGGTAGTTTCAGAGTTAATGGAAAGGGTTTGTTTATATCTTCAAAGTTAACCATTGGAAATTTAATATTCTTAGAACATTACAAAGTAGACTCAATGGACTTTAAAATGAAGTTGGTTTGATATTGAATAGGTTTTTAATAAGTGAGAAAATTGATGCCCTTGCAGGAAGAACTCAATAAATTTATATGTATTGACTGTAATGAACAATATTTGATTAATTGTATAATAGTAATTGATTGAAAGTATTAGAAAATGGTTGTTAATGGAAAGGACAGGATAAGAGGTAAGCAGTGACATAGATTGGATGTACTAATGAAGTGCATATCTCTTTCCTAGATAATAAATATCTGCTAGCATAATGAACAGATCATCTGATAATCAATTCATTAATGCTTATTATCTTGACTAATTTGTTCTATTTTGACTCCATCATTTTATGTCCACGTTAAGCTTCCAATATTTTGGTCCAAACTTTCTCACTATTTCAAGGTTATTTATTATTATATTATTCACATGCCCATTCACAATCATGTTAAAATTGTTCATTTTCCCTTCAACAACATGCAACCATCAATGTCCTTCAAGACAGATATCCACTTCCTTATGGAAGAGATAACTTCTCACATCAAGTGACTCACTACTTCACACTATTCCAAATTTTCCTTCAATGGGATCAATCCAAGGTTCTTTAAACTAACCTTAACCTCTGTTAGAAAATTATCTCACTATCACAACTCTTATAACAACTCTGACTTCATCCCAAGATTTTAAGTCTGATTGCATATAGCTTGACTCGTTGTATTATTTTTTTGATCACATTCCCAAAAAACACATTGTTTTCACTTTCATTTACTAATAGTATCAAGCCACAATGATCCCTTAACTAATCTCAACTTTGGTCTTCAAACACTAAATATAGTCTTCATGACAGATCACCCATACTTTGTGACAACCATTAAACCTCAACACTTCTTAATAGAGATAAAATTACAAATTTTCCCTAGAAATTCTAAGGTCCATGAGGACTCTCAAAAATCTATTGTAATTCATGATAAAAAAGTCTCACCCATGACTACAACTCCTTCATTACAGTATCTTTCATTGACTGTGATTGTTCCCTCTCAACAAACCTTCAATGTACTCTTCTACAGATCTTTGTCTTGCATCAACCCTTCACACACTGGACTCTTAAATTCACCCTCATATAGGACACTCTTATCTCACTACCCTAAACAATCAACACACTCAACCAATCTCTAATGTTTTATCAAGTTACCCAACATACATTCACTGTCAAACTGTGATAGTCACTCTCTTATCCTGTGGGACAGTCACAAATGCAAATACCACAAGGTGTCCCTTACCTTCCAAAAACTAGAACACATAAAAAATTACCCCCCTTCACATTAATAACACCCTCAAATACTCTTCAAACTCACTGTATGAATAGAACATAATCAAACCATCATGTCACTGCCCTTTCTCAATTTGAGACAACGAATTGCCTTTCTCCTCCATTCAAAACATGTGCAAGCAATAGCATGGATCCCTATAAACATTTTGGAAATAGTGTATATACCCCCTCTCATCATCCAATGGAGTTTGATGTTTCATCACACGTATATTCCATTGATCCTACATTTTAATGTGTTCACTAGATACCCTAGACAAAGGGTTTGACAGTTACACAAAACCTTATATATCTATGTCAATATTGAATGAAAATAAATGCCACAAAGACCAAAATAAATATTAATAAATTCCCTAACATGTCCAACCAATGGATCTTAAAAGATTTAATATATTAACTATAAAATGAATGTTGCAAACAACTGTTAAAACTGACAGGACATGGAAATATGCAGGAAACACAAACTTTTATTGATCGTGGGCTGATTTTGGTCCAAACTTTATCACTATTCAAAAGTTATTTCTTAATATGTTGTTCATTTTGAATTCCTTAATATGTTTCACATCTTATTACAAGGTCAGTTTATCCTTGTTTTGTAACTCCTTAATATGTTTTACATATTCCTAAATTTTATCAATCTTACTATAAGAAACCATGTCTGTTTTGGCATTAAACCTTCTTACAAATTATTATTTTAGCTCATTGATATTTTATCCAACACTATGTATGCAAGTAATTAATAGAATAATTTCTTTGTTTGGTGAATTGTATAGTGGACTCTCCTATCCCTATATGGTTTTCCTTCACCTGGTTTCGTGAAAGTGACTACACTATTTATATTTCCTTCTATAGGGGATTAGAATTATTTATAGGAAATGAATGAACCTCAACATTTTAGAATCTAAATTTCATGTCTCGTCCCCTTCTCTCTTTAAAATATGTTTCTTATTTTTATTTTTCTCGATAAAGTGAGAGGGTTGTTGGGGCCTTGTTGGAAGCCTCTTTCTCTTGAGGTAAAGTTATTTTTATGATCCATGCTCTTCTTATAATTATTTACACCTAATGCCTTCTTTTCTTTGGAATTAAAGAGAATGCATTGTAACTTTTAGTGCAGTGTATATGCATCTTCCACGTCTTCCCTGAAGTAACCATCAATTATATTAGTAGCTATAATAGCTAAGGATGTTCCAGAAGGAGATGCTAAGAAATTAATTTCTTATGTACGAGATAATAATAAGGTATGAGGAATTCTATTATGATATTTTTTTAATGTGGAATTAACTAGTAAAATATACTTATGTTTGATGGGACCATTTCACTGCTATTGTCTTAGATCCCTCCATGCGATCATCACCTTAGATACTTTATGGTGACCTCGTAGGGGTCTCGAATCCCATGATGAGGATTGCTACTTGCAAATAATCACTCTTAGCTACTCAAGCACAACTAAGATCCTTCATTACATGGTCCACACCAAACTCCAGATATGTTCATACTTTGTACCATGAGATCTATCATAGAAATAAGAAAATAGGGAATAAGGAACTTTTTTCTTGAGGGATACTTTTGGTTGTAACCTATCTTGAACCCTTTCAACAAATCCTTGAGCCACTACAGACCCCTAAGCATGATGAGTGAACCACTACTCATGAAACATTGGTTAATGAGTTTAACTTAAAAAACTACATATTTTAATCCTTGTAGAAATATCACACTTTGACTTGTTATGGAAAATATCTCCAACCTATTAATTGATGAGCTTAAGAGGCTTTTCTTTGTAAAGCTATACTTTTCTTTTTAAATCTATACTTATCTTTATGGTGTCTTTCTAGGCCTAGCTCTTATTCATTTGTAATATGATTTTCAAATGATGTCCTTAATTTCATTATTATTATTAATGAGAGGAGTAATGTTGATTTTACTCTGGTGGATTCTACTCTTTCTCAAGTATCAAGCTAATGATGAAACCAACCTATTGGGACCCAACTATTGCAGACTTACTCTACATAATTGTTACCACTAAGTTAGACTTTGAAATTAGAGTTATGTTGATCTCCATAAAACCTTGAAGTACCCATCCCCAAGACATCCCCGCACCAGGTAGTTGGAGTACCTAAGTACTATGTTAGTATGTTGAATGTTAATGGTTTTGGTGTGATTTGCAATTTTTCTATGTTTAAGTATTTTAATTTGGTATATTATTCTGAAACATCATTTGATAACTAACATTTCAACTTGTATATAACTAGTTCTAAGAAGACTTCCGTACTTGCGATATCATTTTGCGTAGTTTGTGAAGGTTATATACCAAAATTTCCACAGCCCAATTTTTTTGCCTATGAAGAAAGACCATGTCAGATAATATCAGTGAAGAACAAAATAAGGAGACAATTGTTAGATTGTGGTCTAACTTGAAAAGAAAAGGTGATGGAAAATGTTATTGTCTCTGCAAAATTCTTAAGGGATTAAAGACTAGAAGACTTCTAATTAAAATAGCTAAGAAACATTGTAGGAACCATGGTCACATTGAAGGGGGGAGTGATTATCATCCATTGGTAATTTGTTCATTATATCATTTTAATAATTTGTATATATAATAAATCACTTGATGATGAGATCATGATCATGGTTTATTTATGTTGATCATTTTTATATAGGTTGAGCACCCTAGGACACATGATATGGACCATCACAAAGTAGAGAATATGGTTTTCAAAGTGAAGGAACATGAAGGTGTGAATATCAAAGCTAAAGATAATGATCCCATGGAAGGTGACGATCATGCGCCAAAAAATATAATTGAAGATGATGGTACAAATACATTGATCCATGACACATTTAGTACTGGCACAGCTGATCATGATGATCAAGATAGCCTTGATGTTTCTCATGATTTACCTTTACTTGAGAAGGCATACAAGGCCCTTTACGAAGGCTCCAAACAACCCTTCTCTCCATTGTATTGTTGTTGGTGAACTTGAAGGTTATGAATGGTTTATCCAACATAACAATCTCACTATGTTAAGGTATGTCATATATGTCATTATAGTTAATAAATGGTGAATAATGTACCATTAATTTTTTTTTATTAACAAATTGTATTTTTTGTTGTAGATTTATAGGTGATTTTTTGTTACCACCATCAAATATTCTACCTCGCTCATACAAAGAATTATCTGCCATTACAAAACATATTGGAATGGAGTATCAAGCAATAGAGCTTGTCCCAATGATCATATTATATATCATAAACAACATGAATTTGCAAAAAAAATTCCTAAATGTCATACGAGTAGATATCAAACATAATAAGTAATAAAAAATATGTCTCTCAAGGTTCTTCTTTATATTCTCCTTATTCCACGTATGCAACAATTTTTCAGGTGTACTAACTTGGCACAATTTATGGATTACCATGCACGCAATAGAAGTCATGATGAAATTATTCAAATTCATGTGGATGGTTTGATATTTATGGACATAGAAGAAAAGTGGCCACACTTTAAAGAAGAACCTTGTAATCTCAGGCTTTCATTCGTAGCTGACAGTGTCAATACATTTGGAGAGCTGAGATTTGTTTACTCAGTGTCGCCTATTTTTGTTATCAATAATAACATTCCTCCATGGATCTCAAAAAGAGGTAGCACATAATGTTGGAAATGATTTTTCCAGGTATTTTATCTTTTAATAGTTATCTACATTTAATTATAAATATTACAGTAAAATGGTCATAATAATTATGTAATTTTTTTGTTATCAGCTAGGTAAGTACCAGGTTAAAGATATGAATGTATATATTCAACCTCTTATCGATGAGTTGTTGGAGTTATGGAACGGTGTCACTATGTATGATGTCTCTAGACCAATAAAACAAAGATTATTTAAATTTCATGCAATGCTTGTATGGACAATACATGATGCCCCGGGGCTAACACATTTTCTGGTATGTTATAGTGTTTAAGTTGTGCATCATAATTATAGTTATAAAAATTAACATATTTAATTCAATTATACATTATCTTGTAGGTCTTCAAACAAAGGGAAAATTCACATATCCATTTTATGGTCCAAAGATGAAATCTCGCCATTCAAAAAATTTAGGAAAGCACGTGTTTGATGAGTATAGGCACTTCCTCCAAGGATATCATAAGTATTGAAATACTGAAAAATATATTTTCAATGAGAAAGAAGAGAGTACATCAAAGTCACAAAGAATGAAACCTCACCTATAGAAGTTGGAATATAATAGAAATAATCGTCAAGTTAATGGCATTCCATCTAATGGTTTATGTTTGGAATTTATATTTTTCTATTGTGTTTTGTTTACTAATGATGTAATTGATGATCGTGAAGGTCGTCAAGGTATTAATAACCACCTTCCAAAGGGACTAAAAATTTATCCCAAATAATTTAGTATTTTTCCCTACCATGAGTAACTACAAATTGTGCATTTGTTTGATACTATGTATATTGGAAAGAATATAATAGAGACATTATGAAAAATATTGCATGGAAGGTGTCACAAAGAAAAAATTATCAAAATTTGTAGCAACATTCATGAATCCAATCATGAAATGAAAAATTTCATTCAATCAAATAGAAATGGAGACCAGATTAATATAAGTGTCATTTTTTGGTTATTAATGGACCAGTAAATAAATTCTATAGAAGAAGTCATACGAAAAAAATGATCTCCCACAGGATTTTTTGTGAACATAAACAATCTCATATCAAATAAAAGTGAATTTGGGTCAGGGATTAAAATGCATGATTCGCATACCTGCATTAAGGTAATTCGTGTTCTTCTGTATTTTCTATATATTTTTTAATTGCATGTACTTTTCATTGTATTATGTTAGAAAATAATGAAAAGATCTTTTTATAATTGTTGTAGTATGTCCTACCTCTATCTCTCCCAGACCACTTCGATGATAATGTCAAGCAAGTCATATATGATCTTGAAAAATACATGAGGTAAGTAATGATATTTGTTCAACTAGTTATATAGATATTATATTTGTGATTTATTTTACTTGTTATGTAATATATTCTATATTATTTTGTAAAGACTCATTTATATATTTTTGCATCTTGAATCTCTTGTAGGTAGTTTTTATATAAGGAAATCCATTAAGAATATATAAAATGATGGAAGAGAAAGAATTCTCATTTAATGTGTGAAATGCAAAAGTGTCTACCTTCAAATTTTTCATTGCACAAGAACACTACCTCATACACCAAGTTGAGGAGATTGAATTGTGTGGACCTATACATAATAGGTCAATGTGGATGGTTGAGAGGCACTTAAAATTTATGAAGGCTTTGATTTGACAAAGAGCACATCATAAGGGTTCTATGGTGGAGGAATATATGGTACACCAGACTATGGTGTACATTACTGAATATCTTCCTAGGTTTGCATCAAAGATCCATGTAGATTGCATTTGGGATCCCAACCCCATTAACAAATTTGAAAGGGAGTACTTGATAGGGAAAGGTAGATTGAGGAAAGTGAGAGGTAATTATAAGATGTTATTGTATTTAATTAATTCTTAATCTTCAAAATAAATCAGTTGTAATTCATCTATTTATTTTTTATACAGTGATCAAGAGTAGGATGCACTACATTTGCATATTGAAAACAATCTTGATTGGATGACGGTATGGATTAAACGATGTCTGTAGGATTTCAAAAATGCAAATCCACAGAATGCCAAGAACACCTGCATGCAAAATACCAGAAGCTGAATCGAAACCTGTGAGAGAGAGAGCTAGGGTTTTGAGAATCTCAGCGGAGTGAGAGAAAAATTATATTTCTCAAAAGAATGAATTACAATAATTACAAAAAGCGGCTTATAAGGTAAGAAACCTTAAAGCCGGAGAAAGCTAGGTTTGTGCATTTAATAATTAATAAACATATTAATTATTATGCACCTAAATGACAAGCTTAAGTGAAAAAGAATAATAGTGACCTTTAATAATTAAACCAG
>MU224523.1:2003300-2032200 GCA_018584345.1 Thuja plicata | reverse complement strand
TTAATCCTCCTATGTAGGCCTCCTTAGAAGATTGTGCCCTAATTTCATATAAAAGGAAGCATTTCTCTCTCATTTCCTCTAAGTCTTCTAAGTGCAAAAAAGCTCTAATCAAGATTTTGTAAAGAAGAAAAAAGGTTTAAGCATCCATTTCCAAGCTCTCATGGTGTTCAAGTCTTCCTCTCAAGCATTCAAATTCTCCATTGAAGATCAAGGATTCAAGCTATCAAGCCTTTGAAGGGATTGGGTGAAAACATTCAAGATTCATCATTCAAACCCTAGATCTAGCCATCATGGTGGTGTGATCTTCCTTCAAGATCCTTTCTACATCTTCAAGACTCTTTCATCATCTCTTCAAAGTGGATTTCAAGCATACAATCATGAAGGTTTATGGTCTCTATTGAGTTCATGCTTTTCATACTTACATACTTGCATACATTTGAATTTCAATTACATATCTATTGAGTATCATAGCTTCATTGTTAGATTCAATTCTACTACTTGCTAGCATTCTATACTTTATTGATTTCAAGGTTAATTCCTAAATCAGGGTTTGACTAAGGAAAACCCCTCCCCCACAACAAACAATCCTCTTTTTCTTGCAGGTACAGGTTCAGGATTGTAGTTTTGAGACCAGATCTGGATACCCTTTTCGGCTTTCTTGTGGACGGCGCAAACAGATTTTTTGTCGAACCTTTGCAGGTCAGGGTTGACATTTGTGGATCAAGGTTGACCTTTTTCATAAGACAACGTCAGAATGGAAAAATATTTGTGTTCTGGTTCGGGATGAAATGTCAATTTTTCCAGAAACAGTCTACAGACCTCAGAAAATAGCATTCTTCGATCTGCAATATTTCAAGGTTAGTGCATTTCTTATATTTCTTCAATTAGTGTCATATATCATTTCCATACGTTTAATTAACATAATTTAAGATATCTCCTTTGTTATTTTCCTTTCCAAATAATTGATTCATTTGTGTATTAGCCCTTCCTTGGGGTTGATCAACTTGGATCTCCCATTTGTGCATTATAGGGTAAAAAGGAACATCTTATCTTCTCCTTAATCATAATTGCAATACTTAATCAATACTGTTCAATTAGGGTTAAGTAATTCAATACATTCTAGGCAACTTAAAGGGCAATTCACACATCAACACCTTACATTTCAAGATAGTCAACAATCAATCATTCTTAGTACATTATACATTCTTAATAAACATATCTCTATTTCAATCCTCCCCTTTACATTTTAGTAAGGTAGATCTTTTCAAACAACACAATTTCTTACTTTACAGTATGAAATGCACATATATATCTTTTGATTTTATGAATATGTATGGGATGCACATATTTTGATTTGGTGACATGTATATGTAGATGTAGATATGTATGTATGCAGATGATTTATCTTAATGCACTTGTGAATGGAGATATGTAAATTTAATGTATATGGTACTAACATCTCATGCAGGTTGTCATGATGGATGATAGATGCTAACCAAAAGAGTTTTTGAAGAACGAGAGTGAGGATTGAACACTTGTGTAGTCATGATGAAGTCAGAGCGCTGAAGAATAACCCCTCATCGTACAAATCTAGGAGAACACAATGAAGTGACCAATAAAACGTTGTCTAAAATGCAAGCCTAGAATGAAAGTGCAATCCTATGCTAGATGCAATCCCTAGGACATGGTTGTTGGACCCATTGAATAGTTTTCATCATAGAGAATTTTTGGAACATCAGAGTTGATACAATCCTTACTGGTGCCACTGCAACCATAAGAATATGAATATGAATTTCATTGGATTAGATATGGGAAACTAACATAAGCATTGAGGCACAAAAGCCAAGATGATCTAAACATCATTTCTAGTTGATGTTGCAAGAGTACACCAGTATCAAGGCTTTCAAAGCCAAGATAACCATGAGTGTGATTATGCGTAAACAAATGGATCAATAACATTCAAGGAGATAGTTCCAACCTCACCTTGGCATACAAATAAATAGGATCAAGGGATGTGAGGCTTTTCCACCTTAATGCAGAAGCTCTTATCACATACACCCTGGTTATTTCACATTGTTGGATCATCGAAGCCACACCAACAAGCAGTAGACAAAGAAAAGAGAAACAAAATCAATGAGAACAAGCAGCATACAAAGAGAAATTCAATCATAGCTCAACATGTTTCAAATTTTTTGGATGTGTTCATGTATAGGGGTGTTGAGAAACACCGTGGTGCTTGTGAGTTCTTTGTGTTTGATTGCTATTGATAGATGTTGTTTATGTTTGCGATATCCAAGGTGTGTTAAGAAACAAAGATGCGTCCAAAAATAGTGTTAAGAAACACTATTGATTGTGGTGTTCAGAAACACCGATTGATTGTGTCAGTAGTGATTTGTCCTTCAGAATGAAAAGATTACTGATGAATGATGCGGTCATATTGGGGACTCATACCCCTAGGTAACGACTGATGACTAACTTGAATCATGTTGCAAGGAAAAAATTGATTTGGTTTCCCCCAGGCTTATGAATCTGGATTAGTTCAAGTCAAGAGGGTTCTTAGAGGACCCAAAGCGTCATGAAAGTGATTGAAAGTTATATACAAGCTGAAGCAAAGAATTTCCAAGACGAAGTGCGGAGTACCACTCTAACTTCAACAGATTGATGGTGATTTGTAGATATATGTCTATGCGCAAAAATATGATCAGTATGATGACAATAGATGGACGCAGTGAGAACCACTGGTGATTGATGTGAGAGAGATTCTGAAGCAGAGAAATCTAAGTAATAGCTAGGCATCAGCAGATAGACACAGTGAGAACTACTGGTGACTGATGTGAGAGATTTTGAAAGGTAGTAGGACAGTGCCCCCTAGACCAAGAAGGTTTCCCCTAGAGTACGACTAGTTTCAATCCATGTAAGTTGGTATCTTGAAGGTAACTAAGAGCATGCGTATGAGCAAATGAAAGAAGGAAAGATGAAAAGCAACTGTACATAGCCAAGTGATGGTATGATAGATATAGCAATGCAAAACAAGAGGTGCCTATTTACCAGGTTTTCACCTTCATGGAAGAAATTCTTTTTTTGCGACCATGACGCCTCTTTGCCAGGTTTTCATCAACGTCACTTTTTTCTTTTTTAAATTTTTTTGTAGTTTTTGATTTTTTTTGGGTATTTTATGATGTAGAATAAATCTCTTTAACAGGTAGATATAGTTGCAAAACTATGGGAAATCTCATTAAACCATAGCCAACATAAGCCTTGTACCCTTGTGACAAGGTATACAAAAACTTATCCAGATAGATTTTGGGGGAAAAGAAGAAGACAACTATTCCCAGGACTGTCCTTTTCTTGTAAGACTAGAAGAATTTGTGAGTGAGAAACTTCATCCACCAAGTAGTACAACTCCATAGCCAACATAATGATCATCTTCTTCTAAGACTAGAAGAATTTGTGAGTGAGAAACTTCATCCACCAAGTAGTACAACTCCATAGCCAACTCTTGGGAATAGTTGTCTTCTTCTTCTTTAGTCTTATAAGAAAAGGACAGTCCTGGGAATAGTTGTCTTCTTCTTTTCCCCCAAAATCTATTTGGATAAGTTTTTGTATACCTTGTCACAAGGGTATGGGGCTTATGTTGGCTATGGTTTAATGAGATTTCCCACAGTTCTGCAACTATATCTACCTGTTCAAGAGATTTATTCTACATCATAAAATACCCAAAAAAAATCAAAAAATACAAAAAAATTTGAAAAAGAAAAAAGTGACTGATGAAAACCTGGCAAAGAGGCATCATGGTCGCAAAAAAATAATTTCTTCCATGAAGGTGAAAACCTGGTAAATAGGCACCTCTTGTTCCGCATTGCTATATCTATCATACCATCACTTGGCTATGTACAGTTGCTTTCCATCTTTCCTTCTTTCATTTTCTCATACACATGCTCTTAGTTACCTTCAAGATACCAACTTACATGGATTGAAACTAGTCGTACTCTAGGGGAAACCTTCCTGGTCCAGGGGGCACTATCCTACTACCTTTCAAAATCTCTCACATCAGTCACTAGTAGTTCTCACTATGTCTATCTGTTGATGCCTAGCTATTACTTAGATTTCTCTACTTCAGAATCTCTCTCACGTCAATCACCAGTGGTTCTCACTGTGTCCGTCTATTCTCATTGTGTCCATCTAAAGAAGAAGAAGACAACTATTCCCAGGACTGTCCTTTTCTTGTAGTACCACTCCAACTTCAACAGATTGATGGTGATTTGTAGATATATGTCTATGCGCAAAAATATGATCAGTATGATGACAATAGACGGACGCAGTGAGAACCACTGGTGATTGACGTGAGAGAGATTCTGAAGTAGAGAAATCTAAGTAATAGCTAGGCATCAGTAGATAGACACAGTGAGAACTACTGGTGACTGATGCAAGAGATTCTGAAAGGTAGTAGGACAGTGCCCCTGGACCAGGAAGGTTTCCCCTAGAGTACGACTAGTTTCAATCCATGTAAGTTGGTATCTTGAAGGTAACTAAGAGCATGCATATGAGAAAATGAAAGAAGGAAAGATGGAAAGAAAATGTACATATCCAAGTGATGGTATGATAGATATAGAAATGCAGAACAAGAGGTGCCTATTTACCAGGTTTTCACCTTCATGGAAGAAATTCTTTTTTTGCGACCATGACGCCTCTTTGCCAGGTTTTCATCAACGTCACTTTTTTCTTTTTCAAATTTGTTTGTATTTTTTGAATTTTTTTGGGTATTTTATGATGTAGAATAAATCTCTTGAACAGGTAGATATAGTTGTAGAACTATGGGAAAGCTCATTAAACCATAGCCAACATAAGCCCTGTACTCTTGTGACAAGGTATACAAAAACTTATCCAGATAGATTTTGGGGGAAAAGAAGAAGACAACTATTCCCAGGCTCCTTGAGTTTCTCTCCTTTAGTGGTAGAGAGTTGATAGGCATCATACCCAAACACTGTAGTGACAACATACGGACCAAGCCAATTCAGTTCAAATTTTCCCTTTTGGACCTGATGTTGTTGATTCTTAGATTTCTCCCTCAGAACAAGCTCACCCACTTGGAAGTCCCTTGGTCGAACCCTCTTGTTATAGCTCTTAGACATCCTTTTCTAATATGCTCTGAGGTGATTGAATGCCACTTGACGACATTCATCTAGTAGTTCCAGCTCTTGCAACTGAGATATTTTATTGTCATCATCAGTGATGAGGCCTTTCAAAGATATTTGCTGAGTAGTAATCTCAACCTCAATAGGTAGTACAGCATCTGCTCCGTAAACCAAAGCAAAGGGGGTGGCCCCTGTCAGTGTTCATATACTTTTTCTATATGTTCAGAGAGATGGATTGATCCAGAGATGCCAATCTCATCTAGATTTGTGAACTGTGTGATGTAGGATTTTAAGGATTGCTTTGTTTGATGCTTGCGCCTATCCATTACCCTAAGGATAATAGATGGAAGACTAGTGCTGAGTGATTTTGAACTTAGAGCATAGCTCCTTCATATCCTTGTTCTTGAAATTCCCCCCATTATCAGTGATTATTGAAGAGGGTACACCATACCTGCAGATGATGTAATTGAGTATGAACATGGACATAGATTTTCCAGTTGCTATGGTTAGAGGTAATGCCTCTACCCACTTATTAAAGTAATCTATATTTGTGATGATGAACTTGTGTCCATTTGATGATGAAGGATGAATCTGACCCACCTAATCAAAGGCCCATTGTTGGAATGGCCAAAAAGTGATGAATGGAATGAGCTCCTTTGCTAGAGAGTAAATTAGATTTCCATGTAGTTTACACTGTTTTCAAGACTTAGCATACTTTATAGCTTCCTTTTCGATGTCTTGCCAATAGTAACCAGCTCTAATAAGTTTACAGGCCAGTGTCAGGCCGCTCGAGTGAGATCCATAGATGCCTTCGTGCACTTCAACTAACACACACTTAGACTCATTAGGTTCTAAATGCCTAAGAAGGGTACCATATAGACCTCACCTATACAAGTTGTTAGCTATGATAATGTACCGTGAAGCACTGTGGATAAGGTGATGTTTCTCATTCTGGGTGTAGGTATCTAGAACAATCTATAGCGGGATGAATCATGTCCAATGATGGAACAGATCATTCGAGATTCAGGCGAGTCATAGGCTAGGTAGTGTAATGTGTCCACTAGGAACTCATGTCGGGAGTCGTTCTTTGGCATCAATAGCATAGAAGTGAGAGTAGCAATTGCATCAGCCACTTTGTTATCTTCCCTTGGAATCTATTGGAATGTGATGTGTGCAAATTAATTTCAAAGGTCATCAACCATCTGTTTGTAGGGCACTAGTTTTTCAACTTTCGTCTGATAAGTATCATTTACTTGATTAATGACCAGTTGTGAATCACTGAAGACTTTGAGTTCATCAACTTACCACTCGATGGCGATCTTTATGCCATTGATCAGAGCTTCATACTCAGTGATGCTGTTTGTACAAGGAAACAATAGCTTGTATGCTTTGGGTAAAGATTACCTTTGTGGCATGATGAACAGTATCCCAGCACCTGACCCATGTTGAGTGAATGACCCGTCAAAGAAAATAGTCCAGGATTGATGTGTGAGAAGTAGTATAGAATCATCTAGAAACTCAATGCTCAATGGTTGATGATCGATGAGGGGTGCCTTTGCTAATTGATCTACAATTTCCTACCCTTTGATGGCCTTTCTTTCTACATACTCAATATCAAAATCACTAAGTATCATGACCCTTTTTGTTAGTCTACCTATGAGGGTAGCCTTACTAAGTAAATATTTTAACGGATCAATTTTAGCAATGAGGGATGTAGTATGAGAAAGCATGTAGTGTTGTAGTTTTTCTGAAGCAAATACCACTGCTAGGCAAGCCTTCTCGATGATCGAATATTTTTCTTCGTATGAGACCAGTGTCCTACTGATGTAGTAGATAGCTCTTTCCTTATTGTTCTAATCTTCTTGAGCTAACAGGACACCTAATGATGTATATTTAGTAGATATGTAAAGGATGAGCAGCTTCCCCAAAATAGGGGCATCAATATTGGCAGACTTCCAAGATATTGCTTGATCTGTGTTAGCTCTTTATCACAATATTCATTCCATTTGTAGGTCACACCCTTGTGTAAAGTCTTAGTGAAGGGTTGTGACTTGTCAACCAGTTGGGAGATGAAATGTTGTATATACTATAATTGGCCTTGGAGTCCTCTCATCTGACTAATGTTGCACGGCGGTGGCATTTCCATGATGGCTTGGACCTTCGTAGGATCCACTTTCATGCCTTTTGCAGAGATGATGTAACCAAGTAGTTTTCCAGATGTTACTCTGAATGCACATTTCTTCAAATTAAGCTATAGACTGAACTGTTCCATGGGATCTAGTATAGGACGTAGATCTGCAAGGTGTGTTTTTTGTTGAACACTCTTAGATAGAGTGTCATCAACATAGTCTTCCATCATCTTATGCATCATGTCATGGAAGATAGTGGCGATAGTCCTCTAATATGTAGCGTCGACATTGTTAAGCCCAAAAGGCATGACGTTCCAATAGAAAGTGTGCCATGCACAAGTGAAAGTAGTTTTCTCTTGATCTTCTAGCGTGATTTTTATCTAGTTGTAGCCAGAGAAACTGTCCATCAGCAAGTACATTTCATAGCCTGTTGTCATGTCTACAATCATGTTAATGTTGGGAAATGGAAATTCATCTTTAGGACATGCCTTGTTCAAATCTTAGAAAATGGTGCAAACTCAGATGGATTTATCATGTTTAGATACTGGAACAATGTTGGAAATCTACTCCGCATAGTCAATTTCTCTGATAAATATAGCCTTAAGAAGTTTTTCCAGTTCATCTTTGACTGGTAAAGACACATGCAGATGCATCTTTCAAAGTTTTTGCATGGAAATATTCTGACATGACAGGACCTGGCACATAACATCCCTTTCGACAGGTCCAACTCGGATTGGTAACACAACTAGCCCTTTGGATTTCCGCTCTTCTTCATCATATGCCTTAATGGTGATCTTTTTGCGGGCATCTATGCAGTCTTCACCATAGCCTAACTAAGCTAGGAAGCTAGCAGAGCATATGTTAAGGCCATCATCGTTATCTATAAGGACACAGCAGACACACTTTGGGCCAATCATGACCTTGATATGTAAGGGGTTATTGTGCGGATGACTCAAGGAATGACCGTCTCCCTTAGAGAAAGACAAGTAATGAGGTGAGGTTAGGTGACCTACCATGGATTGAAATCAGTCTAGATCTAAATCTTTGGGAACATTTTCCTTAGTGAGGGCTTTCTCAAGAATCTCCCTGTGAGCAGGGGATATTTTTAGTAGCTTGATGATAGTAATATGAGCGTTGGTTCATTGCAATTGGTATAGTATGTTGTAATTAGTAGCATTAGATGAGGGGACCAATTTCAAATTCTTTTTGGAAGTTCCAACATCAACTTTATCTACAGGTTGTTTTAGTGCATATGTGGAAGGCTCAAGGCCTTTGAGAATGATCTTCGCACGAGACCAAGTAATGACATTTGCACAAACCTGAGATTGTTCTTGGTCAAAGGAATGGGATGCATGTCCTCACAGGATGAAGGGGATTTTGTGCATGGGAGAATATTCTCTTCCCTTGATGGTAACAATGTCACAGTACTCAACATCAATAGGTTCAACCATATTAATGACATTATCATTATTAGTGTACGTATAGTTGACCTCAAAATGAGCATTTTTATCTTTAGAGGATTCGCCTTTCTCATGAAAAGGAAATGGGTCTTTGAAGGCCTGGTCATCCGAGTTCTTATTGTGACCTCCTACAGCAATAACCTCACTGTGGATAAGGTCCTAGAATTTATGCCACCGTTGAATGAAGGTAGTCATTTTGTGCCCCTTGTTCCTGTGGTAATCGCAGTACGCGGATTCATTCCACCAAGAGGGTCGTGGTTGCAGATTGAACATACATGAATTATCTAGAGGAGTGAGTAATTGGTTTTCCAAGAGATTCTTGTAAACTGCGTCGAGGGGTTCTCCTAGAGGAGTGAAATCACACTTGGGTCGAGGAGCCCAAGGTTTAGACCTAGAAAATTTTGAAGGAAATTTAGTTTGTGCCACAGACTGTTCAGTGGATTTGGTCGCCTACATAGTGGTAGTAAGATTAAATACAGCTTTGGAGGCTTGGGAGTCACATTTCCAACATCCATCATTCACAACATTCTAGTTCTGGATGACAAATTTGGGTTTGTCTTTGCCTGAGGAGGAGGACCCTTCTTTATTATCCTTGTGTAGGGTAAGTTCTCCTTTCTTGACCATGAATGTTTCAAGTCTCACAACTTGTTTGATCATGTCATCAAAGGTCAAAGGACCTTGCAGCTGTACTTGATACCCAAGATTGGGAAGAAGATTGTCTAAAAAGATGTGAATCTTTTCAGATGGTTATTTTACGAGAATATTTCGTATAAAGCTATCTCCGTCTCTGGAGAAATGTCAAGAATGGTTCCCCATGGTTTTGTTTTAAGTTGCAAAGATCATGGATGTTAATAGGATGTTGGATGTTGTGCGAGTAGTGTTGCAGAAATAAGTTGGAAATCTCATCAAAATTCTTGATGCCAGTAGGTAGCCTAGAAAACCACTCCATGGATTACCCTCCCAAACTACGCGGGAATAGATGCATGAGGTAAGTTTGGTCGTGTATAAACTCCATAGAGAGAGCACCAAAGTCTCTCAGATGATCTTGAGGATTAGAAGTACCCAAGTATTTTTCATTCTTGGGAAGTTCAACTCCTTTAGGAAAAGGAGGCATGCACAGACTTTTGTCGAATGGGAATGGACAAATGCTTTCCAGTGTGAACTATGTGGTAGGTTTGTCTTTATCCTTCATGAGTTGAAGGAGTTTTTATTGCATGCTTTGAACTTGTTTTTTTAACTAGAAGTTTTCAATTTCTTCCTCTTTCATGACAAGAGTCTCTACATTGTAGTTTTAGGGTAGCTTGGCCCCTTGGTTAGCTAGCTCGAGGAGGTATTTCTCTTTCTCTTCGTTCAGGAGGATCTCCATCATTTTAAGGAAGTGTTTATTTTTTGAGCATCTTCTATATCTTCTTGGATTATTACCTCCTCCTCATAACTAGGGGGGTCGTGATATTTATATTTACCCTTGGAGTTTTTAGATTGATCATTATCTTTGTTGTTTTCACCCCCCTTGATTTTGGTCTGCCATCTCGCTGGGATGCAAATATGCAGTGCACAAAGGCTCACTATGAGGAGGTTGAGTATCTTGAGGTGTTGTACCTATGGGAACCCTTTCCATGTTGATAGACTCAGGTTCCAGAAACAACTCTTTAGAGTTTTGATGTTCTTCAAACAATGGGTTTCGGACCCTACTAAAGTCCACTCAGAATGAACATTTGACATAAGGTCGGACGACAGGAGAGGGAGATCGAGATGATCCCTCGCTAAATGTAGATGATGAAGAGTAATGTGAAGATCCTCTACTACACTCTAACTGTGTGATAATTTTGGAATGACCTCTTCCTCGGTTTCGAGGTCTACCTCTATCTCGTATAGTGACACATGAGGGGAATGTGTTGCTACTTTGAATTGCAATAGTTATAGACAAATATTATGCAAGGAGAGTGAACTAGTACTATGGTTGGAACTATGTATCAAGATAAATGCACAAGAGTGCTAATAGGTAAATTATACCCAGCACAAGTCGTCAGAGATAAGGCTAGAATAGCCGAGAGATGACTATCGCATCGCAAGGTATGACAACACAGTAGAACAAGTAGATAGATAAGAGACGAGACAAGTTCAAGAAAGAATCACATAGTTCTCAACCCAAGACATCTAGTTGAAAACTGTGTATAGACAGGAAACATGCAAACAAACCCCAAACAGAAACCAGATTGAGCAGAGGGACACAGGACAGGTGACAAATAGCTCGGTGTTATGGAAAAATGAGACAGTTTCACGCAAAGAAGTACTTTCTCACGCAAATATTCCTACAGGCTCATGCAAAACTTTGCAGCCTAGCACGAAGAAACATAGAATTGGTGTGACAAGTTGGTAAGAAGATGAAAATAGAGTAGCAAAATATTGCGTGAAGATTGACATCACCTCGTGTGAAGATTCTCACAAAGTGGCGCTAAGATGCAGAATGTCATGCGAAATTGTTCAGAAAAGCAACCAGAATTTTGACAGAAACAGACAGTGAGACCATTTTAGAGTTACAGATTTGTGTTTGTGAGGCATAGATTGGACTATTCTCTAACAGAGTGTTCAATTTGTAGATTATTTTGGATCATTTTCAGATTAATAAATTTGATTTTGGACGTTTAAGAAATTTTGACACAAGAAATAGTCTATTATAATTCAGTCAAGGACAAAGCAACTCAGAAAAATAAGGGAGTCTTGACAAGTTTGAACATTTTGAACATTTTAGGACTTGAAAGAAAGGCACTCACTTATCCCTAAAATGGTAGAGAAGACAAAATATTTTCCCCACAATTTATGTGCATGTGTGCACCTCACACAGCAGTGTCACCCCTGAGAGGGCACCTGTATTTTTGGTGTTTCCAAATACTCAGTAATATATGTTCAAAGGACACCCTTAAAGTAGGGCCAGTGTCATATACCACCTTCAAATGTCCAATGCATGCCTATGGTGAGAATCTATGGTAAATAATCATCCCCCTCCCCGTGCAAAGATTATGCTCCCTTTCGGAGATGAATCGGGTAAGCAACTAGCTACAAATGGTTTTTAATAGGATTCTATTCACATTAACCTTTGGTGGCCTTGCAAGCAAGTTTGAGACATATAGCCACACCAAAACCTGAAAGTGTACACCCCTCACAAGCAGGGCTAGGAGCGGTGCCACTTAGTACAACAGACAAGGCTTCCTCAAGATATTCAACATCAAGAGTCAAGAGGAAGAAATTAACATGGATTTAGAGTCTTTCGCTCAAAAAAGCAAATTTATTATAGTGGGGTGGAATCACCAGCGAAAGGTGTGTACCCACTTGGGTCATTCCTAGAGGTTCAACTTCTGGCAGGCCTGCTAAAGGTGACTCAGACTTGGTTTGGTTTCAAGGTTCTAAGTTTTTGATTTTCCCCAAAGGAGAAAAGAGAATACTCCTCTACCTCTACACCTCACCCAAACACACCAGACATATTCATCACCAAGCTAACTCCTCTTTCAACAAATCCAAGAGCTTCTATGTTTCTTATTCTCTCAAAGAGAGAAGAGCATACTCCCCTCACTAATGGATATGTTAATTAATTTGTTACCTTTCCTTGCTCCCCAAAGTGTCAATCCCTTAGCAGCTTCTAGGTCTTGGATTCATTCATGGGCATCACTTCCATGTAATGAAGATCCTAATATCTTATTCTGCTATCAAGACCCTTAAGAGATTTTAACAAGGCCCAAATTAGACTATGTAGAGAAAGCATGAAAACAAACACAATGTTTATGTAGGTTTGAATTTCTTTGACAAGTGTGCTCTAACATGCATCCTGCAATCAAACAGTCAGTAAATTTGCATAAACGTGGTTGAAGGAGTCCTCAACATCTTGTCCTTTAGACCATTGGTTAAGCTATATTAGAAATAAAAACTAGGAAAAAATGGTAAACAACAAGTAGTAGTAGTCAGAAAATAGAGCTATAAAAGTGCAAATTAAAATTTTATATTGTCAAAGTTCATGCGACGAACTAGAACAGCTCCCGCCAAGAACTACCAAGAGCCCCGCGAAGAACTAGAAAGTTTGCGCGAGTGTCTGTAAAATTTCACGTAAGTATCTGTGAAATTTCGCGTGAGATTTCATGACAGAGATGTATGGACAGTAACCAGAATTGAAAGCAAAAAAGAAAGATGAGGCCATAAATTGATACTCTTGTCCCATGGTGGATGCCATAAATGTATATGCTAAATGTGGGCCTCTAACTTAGCCATAAACTTCAACATAGTCATTGTTCATCAGTCACATACAAAAATGAATATGAAGTTATTCATCCTGCATGCCTAGATGAGTCAACCTGTTGCCTCCTATCTAAACGGGGTTTTGAGTAAGCTCTCAGATTCAAGAACCCAACAACCGAGACCAATCTAAGAATGGAGGATTTATTCTAGAAATGTAGATGCAATACTAGTCTAGAAATGAGATTAAGCAAAGAAATGAATATGAGATTAATCTAAGAAATGAGCATGAGATTAATCTAAGAAATGAAATGAGATTAATCTAATAACACTTAAAAGAAACTAAGCTATGCATGATTAATCTAGAAATGAGTATTAATCTATTGCAATATGAAAGCTTGGAAGCACACAAATATTGAATTAAAAATGTAGTAGCGATTCGATACTTCAACAATGCATTCTCCTTTCTTTGAATGAGAAATAAGAGAGTTCTTTTATAGGATGAGAGTCCAGTTAAGAATAGCAAGTTTCCTTTGAGAGATATAGTTAACATTTTGAAATCCAATTCAGAATAGCAAGCTTCCTTTGAGAAAAATAGTCAACTGTTGTCCTTTTGAGTGAATGAAACAGTTAACTGATTTGTTGCACTTTTGAATCACAGTTAACTCAAAGTTTCCATTTTTGAACTGAAGTGAAGATTTTGGAGAGCCTATTTGATTAAATAAATGAAATATGACCTCATAAATGCGCTTTATCAATTATTTGAATAATTAAATTCAATTATTGAAATGAGGATATTTATTTAATAATCAAATATTGTTTAATTCCTTTTTATATATTCTATCTAAAAGGGTGAATTTAATTTAATTAAAGTGCTAGGACTTTGTAATTAAATTAATTTGATCATTGGGTTTATCTAGCCAATTGTAATTGATATTTAGGAATTAAATATAGTATGTGATTAATGCAGATTTAGGATTTTCTGCATTTGACACTTAAGTCAAGTAGAGTCAGCCGAAACTCAGAATTGCCTAGTACAATAGGACTTTGATGATTTAGAAGATTGATAAATGCAACAAATTTGGTTATGGTTGCAAGATACCAATTTTGGGGTGTTACATATACCATTTAAACCAAACTCCAATATACCATATTATTATTAAGTTTTTTTGCTAAGTTTATTGGTTTCATTTCGCTAATGTTTTTATATTTGATCTTTTTCACAGGGCCACATGGATCTGTCACATAACACAGATAGGGGTGTTACTCCCGACCCTTCTACCGAGCAGGTTAACCTCATTGTAATTGTACAAATTAGATAGAAGGAAAATGTTATATTACTATGTTATTTTCTTGAGTGTTTTGGAATAATTTTGATAGTGTTAATAATATTCTTGTCATACGGCATGTTAATGGGCCTTGTAGGGATAATCCTAAGTTGAAAAGAAAGATGGTTTGTTGGAAACCACTAGAGGAAGGATGGGTGAAAATCAACTTTGATGGTGTTGCTTGGGGAAACTCAGGGATCTCTGGATGCGGATGTATCACAAGAGATTTTTAGGGCAATATTCTTGCCTTTATGGCCAAACGCTTGAAGGATGATATGAATAATGTGGCTGAATGTGTAGTGGCTAAAGAGGCTTTAGTCTTAGGAGCCAAATTGGGAATTCGTAGAGTGCACCTTGAAGGAGACTCATAAATAATAATCAATGGAATATCAAGAGGGAAAATGGTAGCGCGGCACCTTGACAAACACATACAATAGATTCGGGGCCTATTACAAGAGTTCAAAGACTTCAAGGTATCCCATGTTTACCGAGAAGCGAACAAGGTGGCTAATAAACTGGCTAATATGGGGGCGAATGTAGATTTTGGGACTCAATTTGAAATACATGAAGACTTTAGGAGTCTTGAACTAGAATAGAAGAGGACAATAAACTTAATACCCCACTTAAAACACTATATCAGAGGTACAAAGGAGTATTAATCATCCATCATGCCTGATGGCACTCAATTTTATTTCATGTCTTAACATGTGACAAAATTCACACTCATTAAATGATACCCAGCGAATGAGTTTCTTCTAGATTGTTCAAAGAAGGTAAATTTATGCAGGGGAAGGAGATAAATCTGCGCAGTTTTGAGTGCAGAGGAGAAAATCGAGGCCAAATTTGCGCTGGAGTCTGACATCCAAACGCAAGCATACGAGGGCAAGATCACACCAAGCAGATTGAAGAACATATTCATGTTTGATGTTGTGGATTTCATGGATGACATTCACAAGGTGTTTGGGATGGAGTATTTGGATTCATATCAGAGGCGTCGCTCCAACCTGGATGTGGCCTCACTCTTTGTAGCACTGGCACTATCCATGAGAGAGACCAAGGAGGAGGTCCTCAAGGTGGTGGAGGCATGTGTCAACCCACAATGGTTGCTGGGTCTGGAAGAAATTTTTGACAGAGTGATGTTGGGGGAAGGACTAGAAATGGGGCTTGAGCCATGGAGGCAAATTGGAGGCAAGCACACATCGGTTCATCCTTTGGTTATCTGGTTAGCTTTGAACCCACAAGGGGTGCACATACCACGGGTGGAGAAGGGATCGAAGTAGATCATTTCATATCTACAGGAGAACATTTGAGAGAAGAGTGAAGGAAGGAAGGGCTTTATGAAATTGACGCCACGAAAGAGTGTAACTACACTGGGCTAGCCACTGCAACACCGGATAGAAAGGAAGGTGCAGAAAATGGTGGGCACAAGTAGAATGGGATGCTTGCAAGGTGCCAGCCCATGTGGAAGATCAAGATCAGTGTAGGAAGACAATGTCATCCCCAATTTCTTATGAGAGGAGGCAGCACAATGGTTTAAAGAATAAGCATGAAGATTGGGGAAGCTGGTGTGTTTTGTGATCGTGAATATGGTGGATGTTTTTTGCTTCTTTGGGTTGGGCGTTAATGCCTTTTTGCTTTGTAAAAATGACTATATGTATAGGTGTTTATGGGGGTAGGGAAGTATTATGTTTGTAATACAGTAGCCAACCGTGAAAATTGGCTTTTGAATGTAATCCCTCTTTTATTATTAATACAAAATAATGTTACCTATCAAAAAATATATATTCTTGTCATAGATGGATGTTTGGGGAAAGGGAAAGGCACCTGCAATACCTCAGGACATCTTAACAAAGATGGACTTAGTATTCTACGGTGATGAAATCACACTTTCCACAAACTCGGTCCAAATGATTAAAAAGTATATTAGAAAAATTAATACATAAATTATTGGTTTGTCATGCATAAACCCTCAAACTGATGAGATAAAAGAGGGTGCAAAAATTAATGTGGAAAGCATGAAACTTGGAAGTAAGCAGCAATGAAATCTTTAATTATAACAAAAGTTCAATAATGGTTTATATTTTACTCTTTTATGTCATTAACTAAAATATGCACATGTTGTTTTGATAGATTTTTGTGTGTCCTCGTCTACTTGGTGGCCATGATCAGGGTACTGCAGGTAGTTCAAGTGATGACCATGTTCTATACATTATTACTACTCATGCTTTAAACTTTTGAACTTGATTTTTTAATGCTAGTGTTATTTATCATATATTTATTATGTAGTTGATGCAGAGATATATAGTTGATTCTCTTCATGACTGATCATTCATACCTTAGAGAAATCCTTATACACCTCTCAAAAAATGCTTCCACTACTTGACTCCTTGCACCCCTCTTTGATCATTATGAAGGTGTGCTTTACTAACAATTTAGTCTCCCATCAATCTTTTTACTAACCACTATCCTATTCACTTTCATATTACACAATGAATAATTCTCTGATTCATCATACCCTTACCTGAACTTGAACTCTTATCCCTTCTTCAAACACTTCTATCATTTTCCCATACAAACTCAACTCAAAATAATCTAAGCATAATCACTTTAAAATTATGATCTAAACCTAATACCCCATTGTCCAACCTAAGACAGTAACTTGTATCTCTGCAAACTCTTATCAGGTCACTCTCTCTTCTAATCTTCACTTGGAATAAAAGAATTCAACTAATCTTCCAAGGATCCTACTGATCCAATCATCTTTTCATCATGTTTTTTACCAAATACATATTCTTGTGGCATGTTCACATATCCATCAATGAGAAATCAATGAACTTTATCATTAGAATGAACATCCAATCAACATTCGCAACCACATCTTATTCAGGGTCATACTTTCAACTCATTCCTCCAATGGATCAACCATACAAATAGGTCTCAAACATATTAGGGTACAATAGTAACCCTTCCAAATCCCAACATCACATCATTACACAATAATGCTCTAAAAAAAAATCAGAGGTTGATAGCTTTAACCATTTACCATTTTTCCTTTGACACTTGTATGTCCACAAATGTCATCAACAACCTTTCATTTCTTTGTCCAAAACACATTAGTCCTAACGAATATTAAACAAATAATAATCCATGATCTTCTTAATATTGATCTTTTTCCCCTACATGTTACCATCCACATTCAAACAAACAACCTTCACTAATAATGAAAGGTTCATTCATACATCAAACACTATAATGTCCTTAGTCATTCCAAGTGGGTTCAACAATAATTCTATTACCAATATTAGGAACTGACCTAATAGAAAAGATATGTTTCGTAGATGTGACTATTTGATGTTCTTAAATATTAAGCCTATTATATTCTTTATGAGTTGAAGTTCCATTGAACTATTTTCTCAAAACTCTTACATGGTGTTACTCCTTTTATTCTATAGTCCTTTGATTCTATGCATTGTATCGTTGTAATTTATAAAAAATGGGCCTCTCAAAAATATTGTCAAGTGATTTAAATAATGTTAGAAGGGTCTAATAATGTCTCTAGGTTGATCAGTGGGTGAATAAATTGTTTGGTTATGGTTGAAAGGGTTATGAAGACATGGACTGGTCAGGGTAAAGTTTTGGGGAGAGTCAAGTCAAGGTTATGTTTATGTGGGTCAGTAGATCTTGGGAAGATAATGGACATGTAATGAGTCCACTAGAGTCTTGTAATCATGTGAAAATAGTCTAAGAAGCACTTGTGGGCCATTCATTGATACAATGGTGACTGTTAGTGAAGGGATTTAGTGAACCTTTTATATGGAAAGGTGTTAATGAATTTGGAAAGGAGAGAGATCTAGTTGTCAAGTTAGGACAAGAAATATATTTTGATAATAAGATAGTAACAATATATTTTGATGAATACTTTACTCATACACACAAATGGAATTATTGGTGAGTGTTGTGAGGGTCGTGAGAAGGGCCTTGGAGAGGCTGGAAGGTGTCAAGTGCCTTGAAGGAAGCTATGGGTTTGAGGTATGTACAAATTGTTAATTGTATACATAGATGTTTATGTTTTCATGTTAGGACAGTAAACTGAGAGTGTGAGGTGTGGAAAACACACACTAGGACCTAGCCCAATGATTTGGTTATTTTACTCTTGTTGATGAAGTTTTTGGTTGCAGGTGTTCATCTACTAGCTATAGGTAGGAAGACATGAAGGTCTATCAAAGGTCCATAGGATCAGATCATCCAGGACCTAAGGAGGAGGTATAGTGGTTGCCAAAATTCTTGGGGAGAGAGGCAAGATAGGACTCCTAAGTGAGGCACAATTGTTGGTAAGTGGAGCTGCATTGGGAAAATTGACAAGATGTTGGTGAAGCACCTTGGAGAGCAAACAATACAAACTCCATTGATAGGAGTCTAGTTTGATGACGCGGTAGAAAAGAGGCATCCAAAGTGAAGAGAAACATGAAGAAGGAAAAGAGATAAAGCCAAGAGGAAGAGACAAAGTATAGAGATAAAGAAGAAGACTAAATTTCAAGGTGGCAATTTTAGTAAAAAATAAAATGCAGGTCACTTCATACTCACATTTCCAATGGACTTGGAAATATTTGAAGGTGGGGAGTATGGTGCAGGAGCACCTAGCACAAGAACATACCATGAGTTTACAAGAGGTCAAATTTCTCTATTATTAATTTCATTAATGTTTGAATTCATAACATCATTTTCATGTATCTTGAGTCATGACAAATCAATATGTAAGGTGAATTGAAGCCATTTGTACAAAGTTGCCAAAATTGTCCATTAAGGTCTTGAATTGGTTAAGAGAGTCAAAATATGTAAAATGATCCAATGCAGTACAAGAGGGGTTTAATATGTTTTTTTAGGACCATCTTATTGTGTTAAGAAGGCACATGCAATATTTTGGTCATTAATATCAAAGATGCTAACAAGTTTCATTATGCAACCCTTGTAAAAAGTTGCAAAACAAAGTTACAAGTGGGTGTTCGGTCCTAAAAGGTGGTTGGACAGTTATGTCCATGAAAACATTATAAAATTATTGAAATCATCAATTTGAGTGTGTGTGTGTGTGTGTGTGTGTGAGGTTAGAGGAAGCTTGAAAAAGATTAAAATCACAAGCACCTCTTACTGTCACCCTGCAGGAAGAGGACAGTCAAGTGTTCATCCTTGTTTGAGGATGCAAATATGATGTATAAAGGAGGAAATGAATATTTTATATGATAGGGTTGATGATCACAATGAAATGTATCATATTTAACCAATGAATAAAGTATTTGGTAGGTGTTCAAGCAATTGTGTTGTCGAATATTTTATGGGTACAGTCATGCTAGTCACTGTTTGGGCATTTTTGTTATAAGTAAATAGATTGAATGCTTATTGAATCATATTGGGAAGTGTTGAAGGGTGAATTAAATTTTTTTTAAACCCATTTTTGGATTTGGAGATTATATATTGTAAGAGAACTAATGGATTTTCTAAAAACTGTTGTAAAACCCTCTATAAAGGAGTTAGAGATAAGGGTTTTCTTACATCCTTTGTTTTAACAAATGGAAGAATCTTGTTCTAGGATATTTTCAAGTGGATTCCTTGAAATTTGAAATTAAATTGGTTTTTCATTGAATGGTTGTGGTTCTTGGGATAAATTTGATGCCCTAGCGGCCTATTGCAGTGAATTTATTGTGTTGTTGACAGTGCAACCCTTATTTTTTTAATTTATTGATAACTATATAATTAGGGGATTGAATCTAATAATCAACAAGGCCAATGAATGTATTGAACACCTTGAGAATGCATTGATTTAATATTAATGAGCGATGAAGTTCTTTGCAAGGGTTTTGGGTATATAACTAATTGTCATTGAGTAACAATAGAATTGGTGATCAGTTACTATTTTATCTGATTAAATGATTGTTCAAATCTGCAATTGGATGTTGATAATTTGTAAGTGGAAATGGAATAAAGGATCTACCTAATGTTTGATCAAGGTTTTTTGTTACAGATGTTGTTGATTGTCAATGGAGGGACAGTGACAGTCCCAAGTTGCAACTTACTACTAAAGAAGGATATGGATTGGTGAAGGACTGTGTTGGTGTATTGGCATTTGTTTTAGTGATTTAAACATGGTTAAGAACACTACTCATATGATTTTGGTCAAGAGTTGTAGATGTGACTCATGTTTTTTTGTAGATGTTGATATGGGCAACAAAGGACTCTTTTTTGGTGCGAGCAACATACACGAACTTTGGAGGCATTCTCAGAGATAAGAAGAGACAAGCTTACCAATAAAGCAAAGACTGGCTTGCAGATATACGAGTAAAATGGATTCAAAACATTTATCTGATCTTCATAATGAAACTTCAAAAGTCTCCAAAAAATCATAGCACCAAATTAAAAAATGCTAAAGAAAATGTCAAGTAATAAAAAAACTTACAAGGATGAGGCATATTCACAACTTTTGCAGTCACACCATGGATATCAGCACAAGAAGAAACTCATAGTGTTAGTGTACATACAAGACAATATGGGAATTCATTATACCCAACAACTTGTGGTGTTGTTTGTGTTGGCTCTGTTGGACCCTACAATTAAGATTCAATATACATTATTCAATAAGATTAATTGTGCAAAATAATGAAATATTGAAAAGTGTGTTATCTTATTGAGCTTCGCTTTGTTTCAAGTATAGTTTAATATTCTCTACTTACCATGTGAAAGTGGAAGCTCATTCCCCCCCCTCTAACATTAGTCTAAATTCCATGTTAACATCTAACATTCATTCATTCTTTTATCCATTAATAAATCATAACATTCATTCATTAACACATAACATTTACAAACATTCATTACTACGCAACATTCATCAATATTCATTAACACATATCATTCATAAACATTCATTAACACGTAAAATTCAGTCATTATCAAATAAGGTAGATTACAATCATTTTTTATTTTTTTTGTGAAGCTATGTAAAGACTAAGTGGAGCATCGTTTTCTTTATCATTTCCCTATCTTCATTTGTTCTGCCCTCTGCTCGTGATCTCAATATATGCCTAGTCCTATACTAAGGACAAGGTCACTGATACAAAGGGGGTCCTTTGCAATAATAAAGAAATGGGTTAAATGCAAAACATTGTTTTATTATTGTTACAAGTATTTCATTAATTTAAAGAACATAACCTGGCGCTCTTTACCTGATGGGGCCACATCATCTTCCATATCATTTTTTCTAGCCTCAACCTCAACATGTTGAACACCCTCTAGATCCTCTAGAGTCAAATTACACCAATTTCAATTTAAGATGTTTAATTGTATTAATAATTACATTAAAAAAATTGAATAGAAAATGAATACCTCCACTACTAGGATGCACATCTGGACCTTCATCATGTGTAGGTTGTGTTCCACAATTAACAGGTTGCATTCCAATGTCATGTGCATTGTTATCATTGCTTGCTTATTTAAAACAAATATAGTCACTTTATGTTGGAGCTTAACATTAAATAGATTATTGGTAAAGTATTCAATTTGAAATAATTTTCATTTAGCTTATTTACCTGTGTGACGGGTGCACCAGAATCTCATATTTTCTGATTCAATTCTTGTAGTCATTCAACCACAGATGTATAGCCTTATTGGTAGGAAATTCTCTTGTCATCTTCTGTGGGTTCTCTATTGAACTTAGAGCCTTGCATTTTTTCTTAGTATCATGAATTTTTCTTGTATTGTTTCATAAAAAAAATGTTTACAATTTATAAATATCTTGATGCGACATTTCATTTACTGATACCTACAATTCATGTGGAAAGTTTCATATAACCACCAGAGTCGAGCTTGTGTTGCCCATTCTTTTCTTGTCTTGCCTTGGTTGCCTTTGATGTGTCATCCAGTCTATAAAAAGTTTCAAATGTATTAGATTTTATATATATATATATATATATAGAGAGAGAGAGAGAGGGTAATTAGTACATAATTATATTCTTAATAGTATCACATACCTTCTTCTGGTGTCTACTAGAATTTTTCCTTTTTTCCTTTCAATTCTCTCATTTGTATCCAAAATCAAGTCCTTCCACTCCTCTGGACTCATGGGGGGGACGCTTGTACTTTAATTTCTTCTCTAAATGTCTCATGTATTGGTCACTCACATACTTTATATATGTGCCAGCTTTCTCAAGGAGCTTGGTTTTGTCAAGTGTGTCAGCTCCAAACAACCCAACCATATGATTTGTGAGTTCATATTTTAACCTTATTTCTTGGCATTCCACCTTTTAATTAAAAAAAAACCTGTTAGATTCATAAATGAACTGAAGCTACCTTTAATATAGTTCAAGAAATGGATCAAAGGAAAAATATTCTAGCAATGATATCAAATTAAAATAGTGGATTAGGGTTAGTTCACATATGATGTTCCACCTTTTACGTATGGTGGGCCTGAATATCTGCAATGTAATGTCATTAAGATTTCTATAAAAATATCATTTCCTGCAAAAAAATCATGGGATCATTAGTCCAAAATGAGTGATCAATAAGTAAATTATAATTAGACTATATATAATAATAATTTTAAAGTACTTGGAACCTTATGTATCTTTAAGGGAATCAATTATTTGTCGCTCACCACCAATGTGGCCTGTAGCGTTCCCATACTAGCAATATGAGAAGATCCAAGAAATGATGGTATGTTATCACCAATAGTTACCTCTGGCACATCCTCATGTGTATCTCCTACTTCATAAAATGAATCCAATGTGAAATTCCCCCAAGAGAGAACACTTCAAGGGAAATAAACACATAACAAAAGAGAGAGAAATAGGGATCTACCAATATGATGTGCAACAGAGGATCTCTGCATGTTGTGTGTTCTCGATATTGTAGTCAAAAATACATATGGGGTTGACCTCAAATGAGGCGGTGTTTGCACAGGATCATTGACATGACCTGAAGAATAATACATTAAATATATTAGCAGTAATGGTGCAGGAGCAATAATATATTAAACAATAGTAAGCTTGCAAATTTTGAGAGTACAAACCATACTAAAGCATTGGAAGGTGTTCCAAGGGCATGAATAGGTGTAGGGAACATGGGTCCATCCTTTACAAGTTCATTTGAGGCTAAGTGTGTTGGAATTATTGGGAAGTGTGTACTGAGAGGGGAGGGGTGAATCAGTGCCTCTAAAAATTTTGTATCTTTTAACCTTTATCCTTTAAGTTATCAAATGTTTATCAAACCATATGTTCTATACTATCTTGATGCAAGATATGTCAATTCATAAACTTAATCATACATGTGAACATTCATAGAAACATTCATGAAATTAATTGACACATAACACAAGATATGATATCATAGAAAACTCCTGTTAGGAAGTAAAAACTGCGGTGGGGATGGCACCCAAAAATTCTTCACTATCTGTAGATTGGAAGGGGTTGTTAAGGCTTACAATTTGATCACTTCTGATGATCTAACTAGTTAATATTATCTATGGAGACCTTTTAAAGTCTACTCTGTTAAGAGCTTTAGCAACACTGTTGAGTGTGCACTCGATTAAGATATTTATAGTTGGACTATTAAATCCATCTTCCTTGAAAGGATTTTTACACTTTGCTTCACTTGTTAGAATGATAACAAATTACAATTTGAAGTGGTGTATGATATCTCCTATTTCTGATTAAAAATCCATTTAATTTTTCATAAATAAGTATATCACCTAATGTGATTGAATAATACCTTTAATGCTTGGTAGTCTCTATTCTTGGTTCTTGCTAACCAAATTCACCTTTTTTTTGTTCTGGTTCATGAAACTTTCAATCTGATCCATAGATGTGCTCGTATGCTTCATTCATACTTTCATATTCTTTCTCATCCTCTCTCATGCATAATAATGAATGATTACATAGTCTATCTATAAGACAGATTGACCTAATCAAGTTTCACATTAAACAATGTTAACTCTAAGATCAGGTTTACAACTTTACCTTGATCTCCTAGTCTATGTGTTTTAAATTAGTTAGACTGATTAAAGCACTTACATTCATGTTTCTTGTCCCTAAAGAAATGGTTTTAAAAACAAATCAAGATTCTATAAATAGAATAAGACTATTTTATCTGACGTGGAAGTCAGATCCACTTTTTGCGGGCTGCAACTGACTTTCGGTTTCTGATGGTCGGTAATTCTCTGAAGTTAGTTGACTATCTTTCGGGTTCCTTTCTTGAACTGTTCTCTCAGTTTTCTCTTTGACTATCTCTTGGGTTGCATTATATCCTACACGTCAGGTTCCACTTTCAGGTTCCTCTTTATCCTTTTAATTTTTCAATTTTGGTTTATACACAAACTTGTGTCGTCAATTTTCTTTGTACTTAGCAATTTTCGATGATCTCTTTATATCTGATGTTTGGTTTTCTCTTTATTCTATCTTTTGGTATATGCTTACTAAAAGTGTTGTTTGCATACTAATGGAAAATTAATGTCATCAATCTCCCCCTTTGACATTAGTATCAAAAACTCATATGTGCAAAATATAACAAAATGTTTAAGTATGTACAACATATATAATCCTTAGTAATTTCATGACTCCCCCTATGTATATATGGGTATATCATTATTTTCCCCTTTTTTGGTAGTACTGTATAGTTGCCTATATGTACATATCAATACTTTCCCCCTTTTTTATATTAAGGTTAAAGGTGTATACCTTATAGCTTATCAAAAATGTGAGAGTGTGAAGACTTCATGTCTTCCCCCATCTTCCCCCATTGGTCCTTTAGGTTATCTAAATCCATGTGCTTGAGTGTGATCCTTGAGTGCATATCATAGATGTTGTCTACTATAGGTATCTCAAGGGTTGCAATCAGTTGCCTTTCTGAGCTGATGTGATATTGAAGCAGTATTAGATTTGGTAGAAGTTGAGCCTAGAGCTCGGTGACCTCTTCCCTGGATTGTTTTTTTTCTTCCCATAGTTCTTGCCTTAACCTTTTTATCTCACTAATCTTTTCATAATGCAATTTTAGTGCATTGTCCTTAGTGGTTAAGCCCTTAGCACTTGTAGTTAGATCATAATCTAACTTTTCTATCTTATCACTATGATCTTTAGTGAATTTATCAATTGTGCTCAATTGTTGGATCAAGGAAATAGCTTCAGAAATAATAGGATCTAATTCTTACAAATTCTAAAAGATTTACCTTGTTAACTGCCATTTCTTGGCTGATTTTCTCAACAATTTTTTGCTGGTACTTCTGCTCTTCTCTCTCTTCAATTGCCTTCTCTGCATCAATGTTCTATGTTTTAATGGCTTCTGTGAGAGTAGCTAGTTGATCAAGTATTGGTTTATTATGATCAACATCAATGTTGGGTACAATTTGGTGCAAGATGTCCCTTGATGTTTCTAGTACCATGGAGTCTTGGTGTTGCTTTCTCAGCTTCTCCTGTAATGCCTTCCTCTGGAATATTTCACCGTATTCCTTCAGTGCTTCATAGTCAAGTGTGGTTGGGTCACATTTGGGGACCTCAATGATTTCATCTAAAGTGACTTCCAACTTACTCTTTTTGGATTTCTTCTTCTTTTTCTAAGTTTCACTTGAGTGCAGTACCATAGCCATCTTCTCAGCTTTTTATGTGGTGCTAGATGAAGTTACATGTGGTGTTGCCTCTTTTTGATGCTTTGTTTCGGTGTCAGCTTGTCGGTTTTCTGTAGATGTCTCCACATCAACCTTTACTTTATCGATAGCAACATTTTTGGTTTCCTCGGAAGTGTTATCTTTAGGTTTAAATCCTTCATCGGTGTCCTGATGCACTTCATCAGTTTTTTCTTGTGCATCCTTCTTGATTTTGTTTCCATCTGTTTGCTTTGATTCTCCTTTTGTAACCTTGTATGTTTTGGTTACAATGTGAGTATCTTTGATGTCCTTCTGATCATCAGTGTTGTCTTTCTTTTCTTCATCCAATTCACCCTTGGGAATGCTTGACTCTTTGTGAAGTGATTTGTCTATTTCTTGCAGTATATTGATGGATTGCATCAATATTGGCATGTTGCCTGGTATGTTCACTTGTGAAGTATCACTTGTTGTGTCTTGCTTATTGGTTGTGTCCTTGGTAACATTGACATCTTCATCTTTCTGTATTTCTTCTGCTAGATCATCAGTTATGTCGACGATTGTGTTATCCACTATGGTGTCCTTAGTGTTGTCCAGCAATGTTTCATCTACAACTTCCACATTCTTGTTGTCGGTTGTTTTCATTTGTTCTTTATCTAACTCAACTGATGTGTCATCTTCTACATCTTTTATGATTATGTGTTCTTGAGTTTCCTGATTGTCATCTTGTTGTTGTTGTTGTTCTTTTTCAGGGATAGCTTCCTCAATAGGTCTGTTGAGTATTTTACTCCACTTTTTGTGACTTTCCTATTCAAGTTCTATAAGCCTCCCTTCAAGAAATTTGTAGGCTCTCAACTTGGGTGAGAACTCCTTTTTATGGTTCTCCATCATCTCACCAATTTCTTCCCTCTTGGATTCAGGAGGCATAAGAGAAACAAGTACTCTTTCTCTTATCTCCTTCTCATTCTTTAATGAAAATGTCCATCTAGCATATAATCTATCCAAGAGTTCCCTTGGTACATTATTACCTTAAAATTGAATTGGTACATACTTGAATTTGTACATCTTTGCAATGATGGCATCTTCAACTTTGTTTTGATCTTCTGGATCCAGTTTTAGCCATCTTCTTATCTTAGAATCTATAATAGATCTTGAATTTTCAATAGATTTACATACCTCGTCAATGCTTTATGGAACCTTAATCTTTTTTGCTTCTACACCTTCATCTTGTTCAGTGTCCTCAATATCTACCCTTGTTTGAACAAACTTTCTTCTCTTTGATGACCCTCTTTTATGTGTGGTCAGTTTCCTCTTGTAGGTTCTAACTTTTCTTGTCTTCAAGGGTGATGGACTTGAGTCCTTCATTGTTTGGCTTCTTTTTCTTGAAGTAGATGTGGTTCTTGGCTTCTTTGCTGGTGGAGGGGGTGGTGAATCTGAATATGTGGCCTTGCAGTCATTATTTTCTGCAGCTTCACCAATGGGAGACTGGCCTTTAGTCTCTTCCTCCTTGTTAGCTTCTTCTTCCTGTTCGGTTTCTTCTTCTGTTGCGAACAATATTTTCTTTAGTTTCTTGACCATTTGATCCTTTTTCCTGACTATTTGCTTTACAACCAGGCCAAATTTGATTCTTGATTTGGCCTCCTCATAAGTTCTAAACTTTGGTTGTTTCTTGTCTAGTGGTTCATTTATCAATGCATCAATTGCCTTGGATGCTTGATCAATATTTACCTCATATTCCAGAGGTTGTAACCATGTTGTCCTTGGTACAGTAGGTTTGATGTATGTGTGGTCAGTGTCAACCATGAAACATATATCATCTTTGAATTTCTCTATAAGTTGTGCAGGGATCCTTACCCTTTTCTGCATTCGGTTCTTGAATCCTGCAAAGTACTCATCCATGACTATTTCAAAGTTGTCCCCTAGTGATGTTATGTATCCACTGATTTGCATGGTGACTGGTTTTGTGGTATCCCATTTTACATCTCCTACTAATGGAAATGTTTCTTGAAAGTAAAATAAAATGCACATGATAAGTGATCCAAACTTACAAGTATTTGTCTTAGAATTTCTTATTGTGTGTGTGTATTTGGGTACCTGATAAGAGAGACACAACACATCAATAATTCATTGCATTAGTGTAAAAAGGTTAGATAAACATACAAAACCCACTAATATCGACCTATTTCCCTCTAACTAGGAAAAGTATGATTAGTAACATAATAGCCCTTAGATCATGCTACAATCAATGACATATACGACCTAGCATGAAGGATTTTAGTTTAAAAACAAGCTAAAAAGATGAGAAAGTATGTATCCTAGTTTTAAGAATGGAAATGAGAACAATGAAAAAGCATGAAATATGAAGTGAAATATGATTCTAAGATTAATCTAACAGCATAACAATGCATTTACAATATAAGGTGAAGGCTTCTTTGCTCTCAAAAATGGCTTCTATTTATAGAAGAGAGAGAGAGAGAGAGAGAGAGAGAGAGAGAGAGAGAGAGAGAAGGTGAATTAATGAGTTAAGGGACTCACTAATGGAGGTGTAAGAACCATTAATGCCCAAGGAATTAATAAGGCATGGAGGAGACATAGGCTTAAGGCATCTTCATTAATAAGACATTAATGAAAGCCTTAAAGAAGCAAGGGGAGGGTGTAAGAGGGTGGCTTGAGAAGGTGGACCTTAAGGAAGTCAAGCTTGAGAAAGTAGACTTTCTCAAGTGGGTTGAGTTTCTAAGCATTCCTTAATGGAATGTGACAACATTAGGAGGTGGGTTAGGGTTAGAATTAGGATTAGGATTAGATGAGCAAGGGTGAATGGGTTGAGAAGGGTTAGAAACCAGGGTAGAAGTGGTTGAGATAGGTTAGTTTGAGGTTTAAGGAAATATTAATTAAATAAATTAAACTTATTTAATTCATTCAAAAATAGGAATTTAATTATTTAAACAATTTAATTGCTTTTTAATAATTAGGGGACTATAGCCATTTTAATTAAATTAAATAGGCTAGG
>MU224523.1:1988540-2003188 GCA_018584345.1 Thuja plicata | reverse complement strand
TGAATCATATGGCTATAATAGTTAATATAATTCAGTGATAAAAATCACCTAGGACATTAAATTGATTCAAAGAATTATGCCAAGCAGTAACAGGGTCGTTTGGACATAATCGAGGGTATGATCACACCTAGGGAAAATAGGGTCCATAGTTGAAATAGACCAAATTCAGGTTGTTACATTTGCCCCTCTTTGAATTGATGTGCGAGCAGCACATTGATTCAAAGAAATTTTTTGATTTTGACTTTAGAAAAATTGAGAATTCCGTTCTTGGTTGTTGAGCGAAATGTTGATGAGATCAGTTTCGCACTTGATCGAACCAAATTGATAGAATCGATTTTGAACTTGGCTGTCATCCAAAGATAAATAAAAGATTTTAAAGATACCAATTTTAAACTTGGTTGTCATCCAAAGATTGATGATACTGATTTTGAACTTGGTTGTCGTCCAAAAAGATAGTATGAAGCTGCTAGGAGCTTAATAAAAATCTTTTTAAAATGAGGAAACACAAGATATTCAGCTCATGAGAATCCAAAGCTTTCTATCCAACAGTTCCGACTTTAGTCAAGGAAACTGTTATGCCCCTAGTTTGTTTGATAACGAAGTCATTTTTAATGCAGTTTTGAGAAAAAATTTAATTGATGATAGTGTGATCATACCCCCTCAAGAACGAAATTGAAGGAAAAGGATGAAATCCCTCAGTTGAATGAATGTATCACTTGCAGGAAGCGGTTAGGGTAAGAAAGAGTGGAGTAGAAGAAGGTGTGTTTAAAAATAAACACACGATTACCAAGTTAATTACGTGAAGATGTGAGTGAGGAGACTGATAAAATGATGTTTAGACCAAGATGTATGATAAATTGTGCAGTTCACCAATGTTTGGAACAAATGAAGCAAATCTTTAATTTTTGAAACTATCATAAAAATGGCACTGTGCTGCTGAAAACATCATAGGGACCTTCGATTTGGTTCATGATTGAGCAGAAAGAGAATAGAAATGAATTTTTAGTTGTCTGGGAGCAATTTTGGAATTCCTAAATGTCTCAAAAGACCCATATAAGCCTCCAAAATTATCATTTCACTATTCATTTTCACTTTCCTCCATATAAATTCAGAGAGCTCTATAGAGAAGATGGTAGTCCCTGTGAGGAAGAACCATTTCAAGATGAGCCATCGACATCAGTGTCCAGCCGACTACCCACCGTCGGTAAGTGCTCGATAAGCTACCCTGTGAATTTTGCAAATTTCAATTTCATGCATTTTTGCGATTTTTAGAGCTAGTTGAATTTAGGATCGCATCCAGGATTCTGGATCGCATCCTGTCAATCCCGTGTCACATTCGGTTTTTCCCGGATCGCATCCATTTTTTTTAGATTCCTACATCACATCTGGTATTTCCCAGATCGCATCTAGTTTTAATGATTTTGTCTTGTTTTGAGTGAAAATCTATCAATGGATCGCATCCCGCATTTAGGATTGCATCTCGTATTTTGGGGATCGCATCTAGTAAACGCAATCGCATCCTATATTTCTAGGATCGCATCTGGTAGAAAACTTCAAATTTTAATGTGTTTGATCTGTTTGTGTCTTGCGAACTTTGAATTACTTAGCCCTTTAGGAATCTGCCCCTGTATTGTAGATAGGATACTGATGTATAGCCATTTGTGTCTAAAACAGGCCCAGTTTGAGGTAGTCGCATTTCACAGCACTTACCCTACGCACGTCCTTGCATTGTTAGGATTTTTATCAGATGATGAGCAGATGATTGTGGTCTGATGTGGATTACGGTCCTTGATAGGTTTACCTGATATCAGGGTAAACTGTGGGTTGTTGACTGCTCTTTCCGAGAGATGGCACTCAGAGCACAACACCTTCCATTTACCTACAGGAGAGATTACTGTGACCCTAGAGGATGTCTGGAGGATACTTTGTGTACCTATGATCGGTCATGAGGTATGATTTGAGTCCACAGTGGCCGTTGCGATTGGTGTTGCACGAAGATATTTTCAGGATGATACTATAGACCAGAGATATTTATCATGGGACTACATGGTCGATCATTACGATCGATTATCTGTTTATCTAGCAGGTCTAGTAGGTAGCATCCTTATGCTAGATAGGGGCCAACACAGATTTATGGTTGGCTGGGTAGATATGATCGAGCAGATGGTGACCCACCGTCAATGATTTGCTTGGGGGAGTTGTATCTTAGCTCATATATACAGAGAGCTCCATGAGATTGTATACCATTATACCCGCAGTATGACTATGGGTATACTTATTCTTCAGATCTGGGCTTGGGAGAACATCCATGTTACACGTCTGATTGTAGATAGGCAGAGGGCACCTGAGCAGCCCTATGTATATATGTATGCAGGACTTCTATAGTAGCCCCATCTAGGCAAGATTGAGTATTGGCGCCGATTATTTGATGACATGACAGAGGTCATTTAGCGACCATATCTAGATTGTGAGGTATGGACTTCAGATGCCTAATAGGTGCCATTTTTATGTCAGACCAGATATCTCATTGGAAGGACTAGGTACGTCATAGAGTGGTTCCTCATCACCAGAGTATTGAGGCAGTATGGTCGGCGGTAGGGCCAGACAGAGGATGTTGCAGTATATGCCCACACTAGAGATGAGACACCTTTATGGGGGGCGCAGTTGACATATGAGACTGCACATCAAGAGATCTGAGACATAGTAGTAGTAGATTGGGATCTCCATCCCAATGTAGAGGACATAGGTGTATCTAATGGTTATGCTGCTGAGAGGCTCTAGTACCAATTTTTGTGATTCACTGTTCCAGAGGAGGTCATCCCATGTATAGAGGAGCCTCTTGATTATGATCCTAATGACCGACCCATCAGGGGTAGAGGAGGTAGAGATAGGGCTCCTGGTAGACATGGGGGTTGTGATGGTGGGAGAGATGGCGATAGAGATGGAAGGCGTCCTCCTCCGGATGATGGGCATGATGGAGATGATAGGGGTGGCGATGGAGCGGTCGTGGATATAGGTGGTGCTAGTGGCAGTGGGCAGGGAAGACGATAGAGATTTAGATTTGTGGCCCCTTGGAGGGATACTGGCCCATTGCTGACAGGTGAGTAGCAGCGATAGAGGCATCAGGGGGCACCTGAGTAGGATGTAGGTAGAGATGGAGACCCCTTATCTAGATGTGAGCAAGAGAGGGAGAAGCTCTGAGCCCGGATGACAGCATTGGAGGCTAGGGTTACTACTGCTGATGCTTTACTAGAAGATAGGGATTTATAGTTGGAGAGACTGAGGGAAGAGAGGGATGCATAGGCCCAGACAGTAGTCCATTAGGGACAGAGGGCTACATATTATTACGCCCTGTATCATGCAGTAGTTCCAGAGGGGTAGAGAGCACCTTCATTTTCACGAGTAGCTCAGCAGTCAGAGGGGGCCATGCCGCCTCTAGCAGCTCCTTTTTTACCACCTCCCCCTCCTCCTCGTGACCAGGGAGAGGGGGTAGGACAGAGTTGATTGGTATCATTTTGTACGACATGTATATTTTGAGATCATATTTGTATATCTGGATCCTGATGAGGTCCCTTCTTTTGTATATCTGGATCCTTCTGAGATCTATTTTTGTAGATGACATTCATACATGTATATCTGATTCACTGATACATTGATACTCTTTATGCTCACTGATTCACTGATACTCTTTATATTTGATCTTTACCATGTTATGATGATATATATCTGACACTGCTTCCTGATTCTGACATGTTTCATGAGTTCTTTTTGTATCTTTTGCACATGTGATGATATCTTGGTCACTTGATGAGTTAGTTTGTAGATGATAACATCATTTTATAATTGGATGTGATGAGTCATTACTAATAAAAATATGTTTTAAATGATACTCATGTGAAAATGCAAATGTATGTTTCTTTTGATTTTTCAGTTATGCAAAATAGATGTATGGATGCACTTAGGATGAAAAAGTAAAAATGCAATACATGGATGTTGTATTTTTGTATTTTCCTCTTTCATCTTTTCAATGAATGCAAAAATGTATGCTATGGATGTGCAACGATATTTAATATCAGTAATGTAGATGATGTAATTAACTTGATTATTATAAGAAGATAGAAACCATTTTTTAGTACAAAATTTCTTATGTTGTTATGTCTTTTATAAATGCACCATGCAATCTCTAAATGTAGCTATATGTAGACTCTTAGGACTTGTCACTGATTATCAAATATTTGCAACATTTTGATCATCATTGGGCACTTTTCAGAATGGTAACCACCTGATAGTATAATCATCACTAATACCCACTGATATTATGATAATATGAATACTATGTTTTATTGGAATGTCGGAAATAGACTTAGGCATCAAGGCATAGAAGCCAGGATAACAAAATAGTCACCTTCCTTTTAATATACCAGATTCTGATTAAGGCAAGATATTAGACCCGCAATAACCTTGAAAATTCATATCCTTGGGTACATTATGATTCGTATACCTTAGTAAGAATTTGGATCAGAAAAAAAACAAGGAAAATTGTTTCAACCTCACCGTAGTTTACACATAACAAAGATAGAGATATATGCGGCTATCCACGCATAGTGGCAGATCTTACCATAAACATCCAAGTTAGGTAAAATTTATAGGATCATCTGGAACAATCACCATATGTAGAAAATCAAGAAAACATTATGCCCCTAATCCTTACGACTCTTTGTCTTTGCACAGATGTCATTGAGTAACTAAGAAGACATAACAAATCATCAATTGTGAATCAATCAAATAAAATTTATAATTACTTAGATGCCCCTAGTTGAAAACATCATTAGAACATAAAAGAATCATAATCAAACCAATAACCAACTGTGTGTTTAAGTAGTACTTGTTCATTCATATGTCAAACACAGTAGAGATTCATCAATCAGAAAATTGTAATACAAGCAATATGGTGTTCCAGGTCTGTGCATTGGTAGGATAATCTATTCCTGTTTGTGATCCAATATAGCCTTGTAGGAACTCCGTTAATGTAGATGTTGTGTCTGATGTGTGATGCTTGAAAAGACACCCTTGTTTTGAAAAAGTGACATTGTTTGGCATGTATCAAGAAACATTGTGTCCGTGAGGCAAACCATCCTAGAGCAACTTAGCAATCGTAAACTACCATACTAGCAAAGATGCCCCCAGTGCAGAATGACTTATTCCTAAGATGTAAAGATAGATAAATCCCAAGCGATGACAAGATAGTCATGTAGGAAGAATGAAGTCAGCGTATGAGCACAGACAAAATTATGAAGGCCTAGTATCAGTAGTGCATTGATAGATGGAGTGCAGAACACAAGTGACACCTGATTGCCAGGTCTTCACCATTTGGCAAGATCTTTTTCTTTCTTTTTTCTACCAAGATGCCTGTTTTACCAGGTGCTCATCAAGGTACTTTTCTCTTTTTCAATTTTTTTTTCTATTTTTGCTTTTTTGAATGTTTTTGTAGTATCAAGGCACCTGTTTACCAGGTTTTCACCAAGGATACCCTTTTCTAAAAGACCTTTTCCACTATTTTTGGATTTCTTCAAGATCAATTTTCTAAATGTTTTTGGTATTTTGCAAGAACTATTTGTTGTACAGGCTCTGCTAGCTAAACATTAAGCGTAGAACCACTTCAAATGTAGAGTGTTAATAGGATCTAGAAGAACGTCTCCTTCGGTTGTAGCTAACTGATAAGCTCCAGTCCCAAAAGTAGCAGTGATAACATAAGGTCCCAGCCAGTTAGGTTCAAACTTTTCTTTCTGCTCCTTATTAGGCTGGTTTTTAGGATTCTCCTTGAGGATGAGATCTGCTACTTCAAATTTGTGTGGTTTGACCTTCTTATTGTATCCTTTTGACATATGTGCTTGATATACCTTGAGGTGATCGAACGCTTATTGTCTACGCTCATCTAGCAAGTCTAGATAATTCATCCTATCTATGTGGTACTGCTCATCAGTAACAAGACCTTGTAAAGATATCTACAAAGATGGGATTTCAACCTTAATAGGTAGTACTACTTTAGCACCATATACTAGAGCAAATGGCGTGGCTTCAGTTGGTGTTCTTATGCTTGTTCTGTAGGCCCATAGTGCCAGATTCAGTTGTAGGTGCCAGTCTCTGCCAGACTTGCTTACACTTCTGTGTAGAATATTGAGAATATTCTTGTTTGATGCCTCAGCCTGTCCGTTACCTTGAGGGTAATAGATTGAGGAGCAATGTTAAGTAATATGGAACTGTTCACAAAGGTCATCAATGTCTTGATTTCTAAATTGGCCCCCATTTTCTGTTACAATTGAAGAGGGTATCCCATATCTACAAATAATGTAGTTCAGAATGAACATAGCCACCTGTTTGCTAGTGGCTTTGATTAGCGGCATGGCTTTGACCCCTTTTATGAAATACTTAGTGGCCGTAATGATAAACTTGTGTCCATTTGAGGAGTTGGGATATATTTGTCCAACCAAGTCAAAGGCCCATTGCTGAAATGGCCAATGTGTTATGAAAGGTATAAGTTCTCTAACAGAAGCATGGATAAGGTTTCCATGTGTCTGGCATTTAAGACATGCTTTTGAAAATTGAATAGCATCTCGCTCCATGGTAGGCCAATAATATCCTACTCTGAGCAATTTTTTGGCTAATGAAAAGTCATTCGAGTGTGATCCACATATACCTTCATGGATGTCTTTTAATGCTAGATCAGACTCTTCAATTTCTAAACACCGAAGAAGTGTACCGTCGAGACCGCGTCGATATAGGTTGTTAGTTATGAGGACGTAACATGATGTTGTCCTAATCAGGGATATTTTCTCATTTTTGGATAGATTGGAGGGAATGGTTTGGTCAGAAAGGTAAGCAATGATACTGGCATACCGAGATTGATCTAGGGTATTCAAGGTACATATTATCTAGTATTCAGGGTTAGCAAAGGTAGGACAGGATATTTCTTCCACCAAGAAGTCATAGCAGAATTGATGCTCCTCTAGTTGTAACATGGATGCCAAGGTAGCCATAGCATCTACAACCTTATTCTCTGATCTTGGTATCTGTTGGAAGGTGATGAAGACAAAGTATTTCTTTAGATCATCAACTAGTTGCTTGTAGGGCATCAACTTTTCATCTTTTGTTTGATACTCCCCATTGACTTGATTGATAATTAGTTGGGAGTCACCATACACGTGTAACTCAATGATCTTCCATTCCATAGCTAGCTTGAGGTCGTTGACCAATGCTTCATACTCTAAGATATTGTTGGTGCATGGAAACATCAATTTGTAAGATTTGGGAATTTTGTATCCTTGTGGAGTTATGAAGAGGACCCCGGCTCCAGATCTTTGTTGAGTGAATGAACCGTTAAAGTACATCTTCCATGGATGTTTAGTGAGATGCATGATTGTTTCATTAGGGAATTCAATTAGTAATGGTTCGTCATCCTAGAGTGGTGAATTAGCCAATTGATCTGCAAGTACCTATCCTTTGATAGCTCTCCATTCTACATATTCAATGTCAAACTCACTTAGAATCAGGACCCATTTTGCCAAATTTCATGTTAATGTTGTTCTGCTCAAAAGATACTTTAGAGGATCAATCTTAGAAATGAGCTTCACTATATGGGAGAGCATGTAGTGTCTCAATTTTTGTGATGCAAAGATGACTACTAAGCATGCTTTTTCAATAATGCTATAATTGAGCTCATAAGTGACTAGTGTTCTACTAATGTAGTAGATAGCTTGTTCTTTCTTTGTTTCATCTTCTTGCACTAGTAATACTCCTAGGGATGTAGTTGTAGCTTAAATGTATAGGACTAAGGGTTTTCCATGAATAGGCGCCATAAGAATAGGTGGAGCAACTAGGTACCCATTCAATTCTTGGAAGTTTGCTTCATAGTGTTCATCCCATTTGAAGGTAACCCCTTTATGTAGTAGCTTAGTAAAGGGTTGTGCCCTATCTGCAAGTTGGGACATGAATCTCCTGATAGACTGAAGTCTCCCTTGTAGCATCCTCATTTGGCTGATGTTACGTGGAGGAGCCATCTCTAGAATAGCATTTACTTTGGCAGGATCTACCTCGATTCCCTTCGCAAATACTATGAATCCTAGGAGCTTCCCTGATTGGACCCCAAAGGCACATTTCTTCGGGTTGAGCCTGAGTTGGAACTGTTCCATTTGATCCAATATCTTTCTTAGGTCAGCAATGTGAGTACCTCTCTCCGTAGATTTAGCCAATGTGTCATCGACATAGTCCTCCATGTTCTTGTGCATCATGTCATGGAATATTGTTGTCATATCTCTTTGATATGTGCACCGACATTCTTTAGCCTGAAAGGCATGACATTCCAGCAAAAGGTCCCCCGTGCGCATGTGAATGTGGTTTTCTCTTGATCCTCAGGGGCAATCTTGATTTTATTATAGCCCGAGAATCCATCCATTAATGAATACATCTGAAAGCTAGTTGTAAGGTCTATGATCATGTCAATGTTTGGTAGAGGGAAGTCATCCTTTGGACATGCTTTTTTTAGGTCTCTGAAGTCCATACAGATCCTGATAGATTTAAAAGATTTAGAAATGGGGACCACATTGGAGATCCATATTGCATAGGCAATGACTCGAATAAATCTAGCTTTCAAAAACTTTTCTAGTTCTTCTTTTACCAATAATGCAACATGAGGATGCATTTTTCTAAGTTTTTGTTTCATAGGCTTGATCCCAGGAGCTATAGATAAGTGGTGCATGATGAGATTAGGATCTAGTCCTGGCATATCCATATAAGACCATGCAAATTTAATCTTCTTCTCTTTAAGGAACTCTGTGAACTGTTCCTTCTCTTCTTCTGATAAGGATTATGCCAGATGAACTATTTAAGGATTTTCAATGGTGCCCAAGTTTACTGGCTGTGTTGGCTCAATCAATACTAACGATCTTTCCTGAAAGTGTTCAAGGAGGATATCAAGAGTCTCATCCTTTGGTGCCTCTAAGAGGTTTTCACCATTGGATACATCTTTTTTATTTACTATTTTGGGATCTAATACTGCAACAAAGTGGTTTTCACCATCAGTCCACTTTTTCTTTTTCTTTTTCAGTTTTTGACTAAGAAACCTGATATCCTCGTGAGACATGTTCTCACTCCTTACATTGGTGGAAGAAGGGTAAGGTTAACAAGCATTGAGATAACAAGCTAGGGAGTGGTCATTGGAAAAGTTGAGGATAGGAGCAGGATCTATTTCAGTCCAATCAATTAGGTCTGGAAGTACCAATGTTAGGGATTTAGATTCTGGGAAGGACAGCATCAAGACCATTAACCGACATGACACAATCTGTTAAGTTAATCCCTTTGATATTTAGATCAATAAGAGTAAGATCATCATTAAAAGGGTCATTTTTAGTCACATATGGATCAAAATCTAGCGACTCATCAGTAGAAGTCTCATCATCATCTCTCTGTAAAAGGAGGCTTCTTGCTTGTAGCCTATGAAATTCTTCTAGACTTATGTATTCATCAGTGTCTCCATCAATGATCAAGGGAATGAACTCTTCTTCTACTTCAGGAGGATCAGTATCATTGAGAGGAGTGTCAGATCATTTTCTAGGAGCTGAGGGAGCTACAAACATGTGAATTGTATCTATCCCAATTTCTTCAGAGGCAATAGATATTCGATCCCATTCATAGTCATGAGAGTCTGTGACATCATCATCAGATCTTTTTAAATATTCAGCAATGTTTATTTGATGGACTCGGTTAGCTGCTTGTAGATCAAAGTGGGGTAGATCAAGGACATGTGAAATTGTGACCAATTTCCCCCAGTTAGGATGTAAATTCTATGGCTGGGGTATCTCTTGAGTGATTTTTGCTATGGTGTCTCCTACCTCTTGAATGGGAGGCTATGCTAGCAAAGGAGTGTGAAGATCTTGTGGTACCTTGAAGCTGGGTACATAGTGTTTTCCTTCATAACTAGGGTCTTGTGCGCCAACATGTAACAATATTTCATAGGACCATTGCTCTAGTTCATCTATTTCATCACTCCCTTTATCTGAGTGTAGACCCTCTATTGGAGAAGGTTTATTAGTTTTAGTTTTAAAACCAAGTCACATTTTATCTCTGGTGTTGTGGAACCCCAAGGGAATAGGTTCAATGATCCCTCATCCTGTGTCATTTAGAGGTCCCCTTCCTTTGTAACCCATTTGTGTGAGGAAATCATATCCCTTTCCATATTGTTCTGGGGATATTTTCACATGTTTGACCTTAGATTCCACTAGTTCTCCTTTGTAAATCCAGTCCAAGACTACCTGTTCTTTTGTGTTATCTGAAGAAGATGTGGATGCCCTTACCATGTCAATTGCCTTGTGTACTTCTGGCTCTTTGAATGCTAGAGGTGTGAATTTTGATGAAGGTTTTCCATAGGATCTTGGTGATACCGGAAGGTCTATTAGTGAGGGAGTCAGGTCCAGCTTGTACTCTCCCATACCTGTTTCTTCAAGTTTCAAGGTTTTGCTAAAACTCTTCATAACCATGTCCTTGGTAGTTTTAGGAGCAACTGCATCCATAGCTTCTTTGTTGTGTGAGATCATGCTACCTCCTTTGATATTGTTGCAAGTGTAATTAGCATCTGCAGGAATCATCACTTCCACCCCATTATGTGGGAATTTTATGCATTGGTGATAAGTGGATGGTACAACTTGCATCTCGTGAATCCATGGTCTCCCTAGTAGAATATTGTAGGCTAGTGGTAAATCCATAACTTGACATATAAAATTCCTTTCAATGGGTCCGACTCTGATAGGTAGAGCAATAAGACCACTGGAGGATCTTTCTTCCTCATCATAAGCTTTGATGGTTATTTTGTTTTAAGTATCAATTGTTTGTTCTGAGAGACCTAGTCTCCTGATTAGATCAACTGTACAGATATTCAATCCTGTGCCTCCATCTATCAATATGTGTCTAACATGAGACTTATGAATAAGGACTTCGATATGGAGGGGTTGATTGTGTGGATGGGTCAATGACTTGTCATATTCTTCAGAAAAGGAGAGGTAGTGTGGCACTGAGATGTGATTGACCATTGCTTGAAACTTGTCTATATCAATATCTTTTGGAACATTAGCAGCGTGTAGAGCTTGTTCTAGGATTTCTCTATGTACCGTGGATATCTTGAGCAATTCAAAAATATAAATTTTAGCAGAGGTTCATTGCAATTGGTCTACCAAGTCATATTTTTCTCTCGGGATAGTGACCATGTGTCTTGCCACAGGTTTAGGAATAGTGATAATAGGAACCTTGGATGTTGACGTTGATGTCGATTTTGGAGGTCCTTTGATTGTAACCTGTGCTTGGCTCTGTGTTATAGCATTTGAGTGGGATGAGACACCTTTATTTATTTATTTATTCAGTTTTAATGTTGAGCATATTAATCACATTGTCACTTTTGGAATAGGTTTAGTTTACCTCATTACCCTTCCCTTTGGATGTTTCTCCTTGATTGTAATTAGGAAAGGGTTTGTTGAATGCTATATGATCCTCATTGGTAGTATGTTTGTCTACTTTGATCTTACCTCCTTCGATGAGGTCTTGGATGACATGCTTAAGTTTGAGACAATTATTAGTCTTGTGTCCCTTGTTTTTGTGGAAGACACAATAGGATTTATCATCCCACCCCCTGGGTTTGATCATTGGTTCCCACGGTTTAGAATCAGGAATTGTAAGAACTTTGTTATCCACCAATGTTTTCAAAATGGTCTCAAGAGTCTCCCCCAAAGGAGTGAATGTTCTTTGGGGTTTTGAAGTCCATGTTCATTCCTTGTTGTTATCATTGTTTGCTTTGGGAACCGGAGGTGTTACCTTAGCCTCTTTGCTTTCTTGCATGCTATTGGTTAGATTGAATGCCTCAGGTTTAGGATTGATGATAGAGGTGTCAACCACTCCATCATTAACAACATTCTTGTTTTGTTTCCACCATTTAGGCTTGGAGTTGGAGTTGTTGCTTTTGTTTTCATTTTGAAGGGTGATGTACCCTCTTTTGACCATGACTTCCTCAATACGGAGGGCATTTTTAATAATCCTATTGAAGCTAGGAGAGTCTTGCATTTGTAGAGCATAGCTCAATTAAAGTACTAAATTATTAACAAAGATTTCCATCTTCTCTATTTTGGGAATGACCCTTGAATATCGTGCAAAAATCTTCCTCCATCTTTGTAGCAAGTGTGTGAATGATTCTCCAGTTTGTTGTTTGGTGTTACATAGGTCCATCATAGTTACGTAATGTTGGATGTTGTAGGAGTAATGTTGAATGAACCTTTGGATTAACTCCTCAAATTTCTTGACCTTAGGGTTTAGTTTTGAGAACCATTTTATGGTATTACCTCCTAAGTTTCCTGGAAACAGTCGCATGAGGTATGTGGGTTCGTGCTTGTACTCGATGTTGAGAGCACAAAATTCCCTTACATGGTCGTGGGGGTCAATTTCTCCTATGTATTTGTCATACTTTGGCCTTGCCACGTTGGGGGGAAACGGGACCATAGTGATACTCTTGTCAAAAGGAAATGGACAAATGGCATCCAAAGAGTATTTTGTTTTAGGTTTCTCTTATCTTGTTTGAGGTTCGTGAGCTCTGTCTGCATCAAATTGAGTTGTTTGGTGAGAATAGATATTGGGTTTGGTACCTCCTTTTCTTTGAGATTTTCTACATTATAATCCTTGGGTAACTTGACACTTGAGGATGCTAGATGGAGGAAATATTTTTCTTTATCGTCACCAATTATTTGTTCCAATAGCTTGTGGATCCGTTTACTTTGTTTGATTTTTTTGTATTCATCTGCAGGGATCTCCTCTTCACTGTCTGATCCAAATGGATTATGTTCAAACTTGGGTCTTTCTTCCTCTTCTGTGGCTTCAGATTGTGTGTGTTTTCCATCATTATAACCCTCAAAAGCCTTACTCCATTCGTTAGTGTTGCTATCCATTTGAGGGGAATCTAGATCGAGAAGGGAACTACGAGATGTTTCCCCTTGAAAGTGTGGTGTTTTAGGAGGCACTTTCGATCCTTTAGTTATGTACTGGTTACATCTTGTGTTAACCATGAAGTTTGTTTCTCAACTTTGTTAACGTTTCCCAATAGTGCAAGTAAGGATTTCAGATCATTCAAGTGGGCGTGTCTAGGTAAAAGTAACTATTTGTTGGTGGATGTAAATGATTCCAGTGTCAAAGGGTTAGAATGCCCTAATAGTGAGTTGGGAACCAAGTTGTTGATAGAAAGTGGGTAGACCACATGTATTGAACTGATCGTGAAAGACTGACTAAGCATGCAAGGTAGATATTTTGAAAGTGTTTTGAAAATACAACAGGAAAACCAGAAGAGACAACAAGAACCAGCTAAAGAGCAAAAAGGGTATCCTAATCAACTGAGACTTCCTAAGACAAACTTCTACAAGTACCCACTATCCTGAATGCGAGCTCTCAAATGCGAGCCTCTGATGGTACCAGATGCGATCCTAAATACCAAATGTGATCCTAAACACTGAATGTGACTCAGGAAATACAGGATGTGATCTTATGATGTCTTTGTCAGTTTTGGTCAGTTCTGAAAACTTTGTTTTGGAAGTGCGTGAAGTTGTTTGTTTCCAGATTGCATTAAGAGGTGTCGTAAGGTGTGAAAAACACTTGTACTCTAGGGTTTGAAATTTGTTGATTGTTTTGAGGAGCTTATATTTTTAATGATATTTTGAACACGTCAAATAGTTTTGCATTGTTAAGAGGGTGAAACAAACACTCATCTTTTCCTATTTTCTAGGTGGAGGATGAAAATCTTTGCTCATTGACTCAGGTACACACTCAAATGCTAATCAGAATATAGCCATCACCAAGCGTGCAATGGCTCCAGTCATGATGTTGTATTAGCCAACTCCAAATGCAAGTGATGGCACAATATGACGAGTGTCTTGGGGCAATTACTTTTTTCCTTGCACAAAGATTATCACCCTTTCGGGGATGAATCAGGAATTCTTTCAGTTGAAGTTGTTGTAGATTATTGGGCAATCCGTTTGAAACTGTCCCCCATAGAATTAAACAAGGCAAAATTCAGGCATATAGCCCTATGAGTACCCAAATATATGTAGTCTCGCAAGCAAGATTCAAGCGGCTCCGCTCTACATATACCCAGATATGTTTAAGGAATGATGTCATAATTCCAAGAACAAAACCAGTTCTGTCTTTCGAGGATTTAGCCTACGAGAAAGCAACTATTTATAGTGAGTTGGAAGGGTCAGTGCAAGACCTGTCCTCACTTGGGTCATTCCCAGGAGATTTTTTCCTCAACCGGCAGGCCCTCTACTATTTAAATGTATGTAACCAAGATTGGCGAGCTTTGGATGTCTGGATTTCTGATTCTTCCAAAGAAGAAGAGCATACTCTACTAAACTAAACCGTTTTCTCCAAAAACACTTAAAGCAAAGTTCATTCCTTCAAGCTATGTTGAGCTCAAGTTAGTTGTTCCTATTTTAAAGAAAACAGGATGCTTGAAAGGGAAAGTTTGCCTTGTTCAATTAACCACAATATTTAATGATTTGTTTTGTTCAATTTCTGATTCCAAAAGAAAATTATACGATTGAACTTGTTCTTTGAACCGCAATATTTAG
>MU224523.1:1972387-1987347 GCA_018584345.1 Thuja plicata | reverse complement strand
GGACCTTAAGGAAGTCAAGCTTGAGAAAGTGGACTTTCTCAAGTGGGTTGAGTTGCTAAGCATTCCTTAATGGAATGTGACAACATTAGGAGGTGGGTTAGGGTTAGAATTAGGATTAGGATTAGATGAGCAAGGGTGAATGGGTTGAGAAGGGTTAGAACCCAGGGTAGAATGGTTGAGATAGTTTAGGTTGGGGTTTAAGGGAATATTAATTAAATGAATTAAACTTATTTAATTCATTCAAAAATAGGAATTTAATTATTTAAACAATGTAATTGCTTTTTAATAATTAGGGGACTATAGCCATTTTAATTAAATTAAATAGGCTAGGGGAATAGGTTACTTTGAAAGTGGGTAATTGATTTAGGGATTTATTTAATTCCTATATAATTAAATACTATAGCCATGTTTGAATTTGGTTTGATTTAAATGATTTGAATCATATGGCTATAATAGTTAATATAATTCAGTGATAAAAATCACCTAGGACATTAAATTGATTCGAAGAATTATGCCAAGTAGTAACAGGATCGTTTGGACATAATCGAGGGTATGATCACACCTAGGGCAAATAGGGTCCATAGTTGGAACAGACCAAATTTAGGTGGTTACACTTATTGTCCTCAAGTTTTCTACTAGTTGGTTTAGTAGAAGTTCTGACAGATCCAACTGAGTTCCCTTCTTCACAATCTTGTATGTTGTGTCCACTGCATCAGATGATATGTTGTTCATCCTGCTAGCTTAAAAGAATTTGTAGCCTAGGACACATGCTCCAAATTTCATTTCATCATCGGTAATAGTAGACACCTTAATTGCTCTTTCATAACACTTGGCTCCTATTCTTTTCTCAATATCAACCTTGGGTGGATGTTTCAATGCTTTTACCTTCTTGGTTACAGGGTAACCGGTGACTGAATGGATAACATCTCGGGTTATTATCTTAGGCTCACCCAGCCATAGTTTTTGATTGTGCATTCGGCTTAGTGCTAACCGAATCCACTCGATTTTGAATTCCTTTAGGAAAAATAGGGTATTAGTGAGCCCTTTCACCTGTATGTGTTTGTGTTCTTCTTTTATGGATCCATCTTCATTACACATTTTCTTGTAAGCTTGTTCTACCTCTAAATCACCAATTTCTACAATCTTGCAGTGGATGTAAGCTTGAACGTCTTCGAAAAGAAAAACCCTAGATGGTGTTCACAAGAATGCTCCAGCATTATCGAGTTGTGAAGCAACCTCAGGGTAGATCTTGTAATGTGGTTCCTCGCACACAGAATTCTTGATGAGTTTAACCTCATCCTTTTTGATATTCTTCTATTTGGTGGTTCTTGAGTTCATGGCCATTGTTTCAAAGAAATTTAGGGCTTTCTAAAAAATGCATAAACAGAGTTCTTGGTTGACGTAGTAACTTACTGTTTACACTTGCAATGATCACTGATCTATTGGAGTGCTCTGGTCGAGTTGAAGTCGCTCTGTGATGATTTTGTTATTTTCTCTTTTTGCTCTTGTCACTTTGCTCTGGTCATGGTGAAGAATTAAATCCTTCCATCACCCTTTTATACGTGTTTGCCCTAAAAAGTTATTCATTAATGCTCAACCACTCCTCAGTGTTTGAAGACGGAGTTCGCCGGTTAAAACATTAACTTCTCTTTTCGGTGACTTTTGGGGTGGTCGTTTAACTCTTTTCTTTTACCGACAGGTTTCAGTGTTGTGCGCAAACAACTTATTCACTTTTATTGATTACCGATGAGTCTTGGTTTACACTAGCAACTTTTCTTTCTTATGTTAACTGACGCTTCTTGGTAAGAGTAGGAAGTTTTAGCTTTGAGCGTATACCGATGGATTTCGGTATGTATTGCCCGATGTAATAGTTATCACAGATTGTTAACAACTACTATCATGATGCATCTTTATTTATTCTAATTTGGCATTTCATCAACATATTATAGAACTGATGTAAAATAATACATAGTATAATGCAATTCCATACTTACTTGTTCTACTTAAGTGGGGGTGGTAATGTCACCAGATCCATTGGATGGGGTGTCACCATTTGCATTGCTCGGTCCTACTTCATCATTGTTTGAATCTCTTCTCCACATTTTGTCTCTCATTCTCCGGATGTCTTCAATGGTATTTCCATTGGGATATGTGGTGGTCTCTATCATTCAGTTTCTGCAGTCTTTCTTGAGATGACCAACTTTATGATAGTGTAAGCATGTCATTCCGGGGTTAGTCCAGCCTCTAGACTTTCTAGTCTACTGTCTTATATAGTTTGCAGAAATGTGACCAAATCTTCCACATGTTGTACAATTTTTCCAAGTTTTGTAATCCCATACATACTGGTTACCGACTATTTTCGGTTGATGGGGAGTTTCTTGACCTTTAGGATTCCATGCTTACCTTTTCTTTTTCCAGCATTCAAGAGTTGTGTGCCCATTCATTTTGCAAGTAGGACACTATTTGTTCATGTAGGTTTCCTTCTTTGGTTGTTTCATCTCAGACTTACATTCATATGCTTTATGTCCTTTCTTGTTATATTTATAACAAAATCCTATGAATGAAGATATGGATTTAGGAATACCTTTCATTTTGCCTCTGCATACATTTGATGTGTGGCCTTGCTTTCCACAGTGATTGCATGTCAGCTTTCTTTGTCTTGGATTTGCATAGACATTCTTTGGATCAGCTTGATTGGGTGATTCTCCATTCTCGGTAAAACCTAGACTGGTATTTTTGTTGACTCTTCGTTGTCCTTCAAGAAAATCATCCATTCTTTTATTACTTTCTTCAGCTTTCTTTATAATTTCATTATGTTGCTGCTAAATTCTTATTTCATGTTTCAACTTTTCATTCTCATCCCTTAGCTCACTAATAGCTTCTATTCTTTCAATGAGTTCAACATTCATTTTGTTTGCCTCTTGACTCATAAGAATAATCCAATTTGTGATCTCATGTTGATGCTCTATAAGTCTTTGTATTTCAAACTCTTTTTCTTGTAGCTTTTCTGTAATCTTCCTTCTATCATCAACAGCCAGCATTCTCTCTTGCTTAGCTTTTCTAGCACTGTTTATGACATCAATCATTCTTACCATCTGTGTCTCTTGACCGATTTGCAAAGATTTCACTTGTCCATCCAAATGTTAAATGATTTCAGTTAGGCTTGTGATGGTTTCTTCTAATGTATCTGATGCTTTGCTTGTAGTTGATCTTGAAGACTCAAAGAAATCTGGTATCTCTTCCTCATGATAATTTGTTTCATTACAACAAGTTTCCATGATCTTTCTTTCATCTAACAACTGTCTCATATTACTTCTAGCTTCTTTATACTACTCATAGAAGATCTGAATTTCTAGCTTCTTATTTTCAATAATCTTGTCAAGTCTGTACTTCTCCATTGTATGATCTTATCTCTTAAGCCTTTAAGCTTTTCCAAAGAAGAGACTTAGCTCTGATACCAATTGTTGAAATTAATGGGAAGTGTGTACTGAGAGGGGAGGGGTGAATCAGTACCTCTAAAACTTTTGTATCTTTTAACATTTATTCTTTAAGTTATCAAATATTTATCCAACCATCTGTTCTATACTATCTTGATGCAAGATATATCAATTCATAAACTTAATCATACATGTGAACATTCATAGAAACATTCATGAAAGTAATTGACACATAACAAAAGATATGATATCACAGAAAAATCATGTTAGGAAGTAAAAACTGTGGTGGGGATGGCACCCACAAATTCTTCACTATCTGCATATTGGAAGGGGCCAATTAAGGCTTACAATTTGATCACTTCTGATTATCTACCCAGTTAAGAGTATATATGGAGACCTGTTAAAGTCTACTTTGTTAAGATCTTTAGAAACACTGTTGATTGTGCACTCAGTTAAGAGATTTATAGTTGGACTGTTAAATCCACCTTCCTTGAAAGGATTTTTACACTTTGCTTCACTTGTTAGAATGATAGAAAATTACAATTTGACCTGGTGTATGCAATCTCCTATTGTTGATTACAGATCCATTTAATTTTTCATAAATAAGTATATCACTTAATGTGATTGAATAATACCTCATATGCTTGGTAGTCTCTGTTCTTGGTTCTTGCTAACCAAATTCACCTTTTGTTGTTCTGGTTCATGAAACTTTCAATCTAGTCCATAGATGTGCTTGTATGATTCATTGATCCTTTCATATCCTTTCTCATCCCTCTCTCATGCATAATAATGAATGATTACATTGTCTATTTATAAGATAGATTGACCTAATCAAGTTTCACGTAAAACAATGTTAACTCTAAGACTAGGTTTACAACTTTACATTGATCTCCTAGTATATGTGTTTTAAATCAGTTAGACTGATTAAAGCACTTACATTCATGTTTCTTGTTCCTAAAGAAATGGTTTTAAAAACAAATCAAGATTCTATAAATAGAATAAGACTATTTTATCTGACATGGAAGTCAGATCAACTTTTTGCGGGTTGCAACTGACTTTTGGTTACTGACGGTCGGTAATGCTCTGAAGTCAGTTGACTGTCTTTCGGGTTCCTTGCTTGAACTATTCTCTTGGTTTTCTCTTTGACTGTCTCTCGGGTGGCACTATATCCTGCATGTTGGGTTCCTCTTTATCCTTTTCATTTTTCAATTTCAATTTACACACAAAATTCTGTCGTCAGTTTTCTTTGTACTTAGCAGTTTTCGATGATCTCTTTATATCTAATTTTCGGTTTTCTCTTTGTTATGTCTTTCAGTGTATGCTTACCAAAAGTGTTGTTTGCATACTAATGGAAAAATAATGTCATCAAAGTGATTAAAGGAAGGTATTTAAAAAGTGGTTGTCTTAGAGGTATGGAAGACTTTCCTAAAGTGACAGTGGTAACAGTGGGTAAATGTTATTAGCTTGGTTCAAAAATTTTGTTTTGTATGGTCATGGACCAAGTAAATGGTTATGACTGGAGTCTCCAAGAGTGTAAACAAGTTGGTTTCTTTTTTTGTGTACAATATTTTCCAAGGTATGGTGATTGGATACATGGTAGTTGTGTGAGGCTAATATGGGGCAGGAATAAAGTCGTGGCTTTTAAAAATAAAAGGCACACGAGACCAGAGAGGCTGAGTTTTTATAAATTCCATGAGTGTGATGCAACAAAAATCTAAAGCCCACTTTCTCAAAGATAAAAGCATTAACAGAAGCCCTCAAATTTCAAGAAAAGAACATTCCAAAAGGAAAAGTCACGGTCACAGGAATATGGAGACACTTCAAACAAAAGAGGTTGAATCATTAAGTGCCAAGTTTCAAAGAGTACATGTAAGAGGAATATCATGAACCATATATTCTCTGTGAAAAAACATCTAAGATCCCCGCAAGATCTCTACAGATCTTCCTTCAAACCCTACATCCATGGAAGCATTTTCGTGAAGAGAAAACGATACAAAGGGAATGTCAAATGTTTTGGAGTTAGGGTTTCATACCCCAAATGCTCGATATGCTTGGTGAGAATTTTGCCTAAGGTAAAATAATATTTTATGTGATACCTTTATTTTATATTTATTAAGTATAATTTTATTAACTTGATACATATAAACTAAAATATAGGACATAAAATATTATTTATCATATTATTTGCATTTTCAGATGTAATGTAATTTAGTATTTATGAAACAATGATCTATACATTATTTAATAAATGTTAAAAAAAATAAGAAATACAATAATATAGGGAGGATAAATGCATGGGTTTAAAGTGAGTTTAGTCATGCATGTTGGTGGAGAGATTTTAGAGTCAATTTTGCATACCTTCAAGAGATTCGCTTGATAACTTGCATGCCCATGGAGAGAGAATTTTTTTCTTTAGCTGTGAATTGCATGAAGAGGAAAGTTTGAATTTTCTACATGGAACCAGATTTCATTTTTGGAGCAAACGTAGACTTCGTTTTGCAGTGGTTGGAGGCTTTTTCATTTTTCCATCCCTTGGTGGGCATCTCAAGGGTTTTTTTTTAAAGTTTTGGAACAGTTTTGGAGAGTCTTGAGCTCATTTTTAGTTGGACATCAGTTGAGAGGCTTCCTAGAGATTTTTTCTTCAGTTTCTTGTAGTTGCACCCCTATTTTTGAAGGATTTTCAGTAGCATCTGACCCCATGAGTGTGATAAATTTGGGAGAGATTTGGGGCAGTTATGAGGTAGTTGAGATTGAGTTGAAGTTCCACATGAGTTTAAATTGGATCTAGGAGAGTTTGGAGGTGGTCAACTGCATGTCTCAAGCATTTTAACCCGTCTTCCTAGTTGTTTTCCTCATCTATCTAACCCATTTTCATTCTAGGTATATATCTTATGTTTTGATCTCATTTTTAGGAGGTTTTGGATTTTGGCCATTATTTTGCACATTGCAAATTTTGGTCGAATGTTTAGGACATACAAATTTGTAGAAAATTTCCTGATTATTCATATATAGAGATTGATTCCTTCTCCATTATTTTTTTGTGTTCACCATTGATTATGAGTGAGTTGATTCAAATATTGTGTTTTCACCTTTGTTTAATCAATATATTTTTAGTTCTTTATGGAGAATTTGATATCCCATGGTGCAGATATTTGATTGTCTTATTTGTTTGATGTTGGGACTGAGAAAACATTAGTATTTTCCTCTTCAAGTATTAGAATACTAGGACCTGTCATAAGAGTCAATATTTTGGGGTTTTCCTAATTGAGTTGTGAGTTTGAGGTATCTTTTATGAATGATCTTGTAAGGGTGTTAGTTATTGAACGGATTATTATATTGGTCCATCACCCTTTAGTTTTAGATTTCTATTTTCACATGCACATCCTTCTATCTCTTTCCTCATTCAAAGATATTTTTAGATTAGTAACATAAAGGAATCAACCTTTTAATCTCAGAGATTTTCTCTCGCCATAGGATACCCATAGCCTAAGAGTGTTTCCAGGTTTCAATAGGATAGCTGGGTTTCAAATTTTTGTTGTACTTGATTGACTACATCAAATTAAATCAAACGGGATGAGGAAATAATCATACACATCCTTCAAATATAATCCCTCCATTCAAGGTGACACCTAAGATGATGCATATCAATATTTTATTTTATTTTGAAAGGGGAAGATAATTAGTTAAAATTATTTAAGATAAAATTAGAGTATCAAAGTCGTTGATTTAGATGGATACCCAAAATAAAAAGAAATTTTGGGAAGAGAGTAATATTTCATATTATTTTTAGAGGATAGAGATAGAATTTATTTCAAATAAATTATATTATTATTTAAAATCTTTGAGACATTATAGTTGAAATACTATAATATGTGTCATACATTAGAATGAGATTTGACACTAGACTTAAGCTATATAAATTATCATTCAAATTGGAAGTTATTTTGAATTATTTAATGTTGGATTAAATAGTTCTTACTATTTACTACATACTTAAGTTTACTTAGGTAACCTCATTAATGAGGCAGATTGATGTTATTGAGTCCTATTTGGACTCTAATATATCCTAGAGGATATTGTTGAGTTCTATTAGAACTCTACTTCCTCTAGGTTGAGACACTTATCTCAACCCTATCCTTTCTTTCTATATGCTCTTTCCTATTTAAGGAGAGCCTTTATATCTTTATACTCACCTCAGTTCAATACAATATTTTTGTTGATTAATTCTCTCTTCTAGTGGATGTCTGGAGACTGGGTTTTGGGTATAGGATAAATTATCCTAACATGGTATAAGAGCCTATAGTCTTGTAGCTCCTTCCAATTCTTCTTAATATTTCAGGTTTCTTTTTGTAGTGTATTTTCATATCTGTGGTTTTTTCAAGTTGTGATTTTCTATTAGGAGTTCCATTTACACAGATATATTTGTGTTAACTCACTTGTTTTCACAATATCTTGTGTTTGGTGGGTGTTCTTTAATTGGTAAACTCATATTCATTAGTGAGTGATCAATGGTTTTCTTTAAGCTAGCATTCTATTAGTTGTTCCAGTACAACCAATTACAAATGTCCTCCTCATTGCCTTGGTGCTAATGTGCAAACCACCCTCCACAACCCATCAAAACTCTCCTATCTTGCCTCGTGCTTCTCTGCACAACTATGTGGATCATAGAATTTTTGAAAAATGCAAATTATGTATTCACCATTTATTTGTTTATTTTGTGACAGCAAGGTAGTTTGTTGTTGAAAGGTAACGGCCTTCACATTGTCAATCTTCATTTTGAGTACATGCGCCACACCTACTATATTTTTGGATGATTAGCAAATTTTTCCCATTAGCAAAGATTCAATATACTCCATAGGCATTCTTTGTACCTAGAAATCCATCATTTTCCTAAGAAAGTATGTTAAGTCAACCACTTCATTGGATCGATCCATATCTATGATTCGGTCAAAAGAAAGAAGATTTTCTAGGACAAAGTATTTGATCCTGGGAGTTTTCTCTTGATGAGATTTGACCGGATTTGATCCTGATATTTTCTCATGATGCAAAAGGGCCATAAATTTGTGTTCATACACTCCCACCATATTCTAGAAGCCTATTCCTTGAGCTATGAATCTTGTGCCTTTCTCAAAATTTGCTAGCCTTCATTGTGCATTGAGTTGTTACATCTGGTGGTTGTTGGGTCGATGTCTAATTATGGAGAAACACAATGGTTAATGGCTTGATCTACTCCCGCGTGTGTTTTCTGTCACCTCAGCTTATGGAAGAAGGCTTATTTAAAAATTGACAATTTTGTCATCTCTATTAATTAGATGATTTTTATTTAATATTGTCAAGGCTTTGTGTTTATATCTCAGTGATTTATTTATATTGTTATTGGAGACCTCTAATGGGAGGAAAAAATATTTTTGTGGGCCTTAACATTCACACTAAAAGAAAATTCAAGCATGGCCTCACATTAATTATAACATTAACTTATGGAGCTTTGAATAGCCATATGCTCTCATAATAATTGTGTGGGTTATCCCTCACAGTTCAAAAATGATTTTCCACCCACATGTAGCTACAAACTTATGTGGTATATTTAAATTTTGGTGGTTGGTCAATGTTGGTAACCTCTCATGGACATTAGTTATTGTGGTTGGCACTCATTATTCATAGTCTTGACACATTTCCTCATGGGACCCATTCATGTACAACTCATTCTATTAATGTCTCAAAGGTGTGGTTTGTTCTTTGTGACTTGTGGTGACCTTATTCCGTGATGTGTTGCATGATGTTATAGTCCATAATCTATTTTCTATAATGGGAGTCTTTCTAGGATCCTGAAAGTGCCTAAAATAGGACCCTTTTTTCAAATTGGTGCAAATTTTGTTAATGGAGTTAATTTTATGCAACCAAGATATCACCGAAAAGTTGCTTCAATGAAATATGCTACAATAAAGGTATTTTATGATTTTTTTTCCTTTTTATGACATATTTACTAGCTTGAAGCTACAATTTGTTTCTGTTTTCTCTCTTGGAAAAATTATTATATGATTTTTGTAAAATCATATTATATCTATTTTGGGGGGTGTACCTTGCATAATTATCCTTTGTGTACCCTTGTATAACATGTCATACCTTAGAATTGAATTTTTCACCCCACATAACTATCACACATGGAAGCTCAAAATATCAAAATTGTTACAATCTCAAGGTCTCTAACAACTCTTGGAAACTGACCAATCCGAGTTCACCAAGGCATTTGAGTAGTTTGTTCATAGAAACAAAATGGATGAGGCAAAAGGACTCATCAGTCTTCATGTGTCAGATAATTTTTTGTTTCACATTGTTGAGTGTACAACACCAAAAGAAGTGTGGGATAAGCTTGAAAGGTTGTATTGTAAGGTTAACCAGTTAAAAATATTGCAACTCAAAGATGATCTCACTTCTCTTTCCACAAATGCAATTCCCTCTATTCAGGATTTTCGTATACAGTTCAAGTCAATTTTTTCTTAATTGAAAGGTTGTGGTCATGCCAAAGAAGATAAGGAGTGTATTTTCTTGATCTTTTCTACACGTTGAGGTCCTTTCCAAGTGTTTTTCTATACCTTCTATTCTATTATGGATGTTATCAGAGAAGATCATAAGATGCCCTCATTTGAGGAATTTTGTGATTGATTAACTAGGGAGAAAGCCAAGTTAATTTATATGGACACTCTTCCTAAGATTCATGCCTTGATGGATCATTCTCCTAAGGGAAAGGGTACTATTAACACAAAAGTATGCACCCAAGCTTAGGTGATGGTTAGCAACCTATGTGACCTTGTGAAACATTGAGACAACCTCCCAAGTGTGGGACTTTCTCATGTGAGGTTGAATCTCTGGAGAAGGACGACTTCCTCTACAATCAGGATGCACCTAGAACTATTGCTTTTGAGGAAAAGGGATAAGGAGATGCTAAAAGGGAAATACATAAAGGGAAATGTGGTGATGCACCATATTGAAATTTGGTTACTCTCCTACCTATAGCTGCACTTAATATCAATAAAAACCTCAACATACACTATTATTAAGTCTAATTCTATCAAAGAACAAACATGAAGATTAAAAAAATACATTTAAGATGAGAATAGGAAAAGAACTCATTAAAGATGATGCAAGGAGATGTAGTTAATAGCTGAATGTAAGAAGATAAAAAAAAAAATTTATTAACAAAAGGCAAAAGCATTATATCTACAGAGCATAGCTACTACAAATGAAACAAAGAAGAACCCATTACTGTATCATCTTAAAATGGAAGCACTTCCATTCGGATGATTTTAGCACCCTCTTTTAGTTTTTTTTCATATTAGATTTGCATATGTGTTTGATTAGGTGAAATAATGATTAGTATCTTGTGGATCCTCCTAGATTTCCCTTTCCATGACTCTTTTCTATAGGTAGGATCTATGTATTGTTCCTCCTAGGCCTCATCCTACTCTCTCTCTAAGCCTCTAGGCCTTCTTAACATTCTGATTCATTCCCCCACTTTCCTATGTCCCTGGCTGACCTGGGAGCCTTTCTACAACATTCTGGAGGCCTGCTCGAAATCTTAGGACAGGGTCGAGGTTGACCCTGACCTGGGTCAGGGCCAAAGGTTGACCCTGAACTAGGTCAGGGCCGAGGTTGACCCTATCCTAGGATAGGGCCGAGGTCAATCCTGTCCTCTGCCAAGTATGGGTCCCCACTTTCGCATCCGAAGCTTATCGGGGTCTGGAACTTAAAATAGGTCCCCGGGTTTGGATACAAAAGAGCTTTCTCCGATATTTGAATTATTGTGTTTCCTCCTTAGTTGGAAATTACAATGGGACCATGATTCAAGAAGAGATTTGGATTTGGATCCCTTGCATTTCCCTAGGAGACCTATATTGAAATCTCTATATAAACACTCTCTTTTGCCTTCATTTGATCATGAAAGAAAATCGGGAGATAGCATGATGAAATGATGAGGAAAACAAGCAAGAGTATGATATAGAAGGACAAAGCTAAGAAGACACATCATTATCTTCAATCAAACATTTTTCAAGGACAAGCTATGGTTGATCTTCATTGAAACAAGAAGGCATTCTCTTTAGATCTACTATTTTCAACATTCAAGCTTTCAAAGGACATTATCATGGGGTAGCAATTACGGATTATGAGTTGATAGGAATACTTTAGCCTTGGGGGCTTGGTATGCTTTCTTTTTCATATTCAAATCTATGCATTTCTTTCTCATTTCCATGTTATATTAGGATTATTAATCTAGAAGATTAGATCTTGATATTGCATGTTTAAAGACTCTTTTCAAAAGAGCAATACACACACACTATACTTTCTATATTCGGCTATTCGTGGAGGTGGAAACCACCAAAACAGGGGTTTGAATAAGGAAAAACCCTATATAGCCACCCCAAAACCCCTTTTTCAGATATTTGCAGGTGCAGGACAACAAATCTGGGACCAGATCTGGATACCCTTTTCAGTTTTCTTTCGGACGGAGTGAACAGGGACACAATCAGATATGTACAGGATAGGGTTGGAAAAAGTGATACAGGGTTGACCTTTTTTATAAGATGACATTGGAATGGAAAAATATTTCTGGTTTTTGTTCATCTTTGCATTTTGGTTCGAAATCAACTGTCAGATTTTCCAGAAATAGTCTACAGAACTCAGAAAATGAGTTTTTCCAAATCAGCTATGTTATGAGGTAGGTATCTTATTCCCATATTCTTTATATGCTCTTTTCCATCCTTTTAATCAATATAATTAAATGTAATAAGCTGAAATTTGGCCTTAGGATCTCTTTCCTCATTATGCACATCTTACTTAGAGATCCCTAGCACTAAATAAATAAAAAACCCAAATTTCTCCTTTACATTTTGGTGAACCCGCGATAGACAACTCTTTCTTTTCTTTCATGTTAGATTTACATTTCATATTAGATCTTGCATGAACATAGAAATAGATTTCTTTTTCTTGCATGTGTATTTCAAATATAAAAATATTTATAAAAATTACAAAATCACTTTAAAATACAAAAACATTTACATTTTTCATGCTTGTAGTATTTCCTTGTGCTTACCATGTATGATTTTTGTTTTGAATACTTTAATGAAGATTTTGTTGTGCAAAATGATAGATCCCTTAATGAGGTACATGGAAGTGAGAATACCAATAGTTCAAATGAGATCCTCATGGATCCTATTCCTATTCCATCCTCCTCCACAACTTCTACAATTGACCTTTACCATAGAATGTATGCATGGCTACCTTCATACACCTCTATTTGCAACATCGAGACACCTAAAATGATATTTACTCAACCTTTAATGACTGTAAAAGGATATCCTCGAATGACTATTAAGGGTAAACCTAGAGATCCTTTGGATTTCTTTGATAACACAGATTTTGTTTCACATGCTTATCGCACACGAAATAATCCTCAACCTACTGTCCCAATAACTTTACCTCCTTCTCAACCTGTGCTTCCTCAAGCACCTAGGTTACCTTCTTCCTTTAAGGAATAAGACTTGGTGGAACAATTATGTGCTACTCCAGCTAAGATATCTTTATGGGAATTACTTCAAACTTCTCCTACATATCATGAGGCGCTGCAAAAAGCTTTATCTACTCTCCCTACTCTGCCTCCTAATCAAGAAAATATTAATTCATTTTTGGAGTGCATGCATATTATGCCTTCTGTACCTCCTATTGTGTTTTTTGATGATGATTTACTTATTGTTGAGGTGCAGAATCAATACGATGCTCTTATGGTTGCTATCTCTATTAACCAGAATATCATTCGTAGAACATTGATTGATAATGGATTTGAGCTTAATGTTTGTAGCATGGATATGCTTAAGGCAATTAAAGCCGATCTTACAACTATTCAACCAGATAATATTCCTATCCGTGGATTTGACAATATTGCAAAGAAAACTTTGGGTATTATCACATTACCTATTAAAGTTGGTCCTGTGCTTCTTTACACGCCTATCCATGTTATGCCTGGACCACTCAACTATAACCTTCTATTAGGAAGACCTTGGTTACATACTATGCATGTGGTTCCTTCTACTCTTCATCGGAAGGTTAGGTTCATTTATAACAATAAATGTACACACTACATGTGGATGATGTACCAAACCCTTGTTTGAATGCAAAGTACGCTAAGGTTTTTGAACCTATTCAATCAATAAAACAACCCGAACAACCCCTGGAAGTCAAAAAAGATGAGATTCCATCCTCTTCCCTGACAGAGGATGATTGGGGAACATTGGATTTTAATCCTACTTTTATAGGAGAATATAAGGTATCAAATTTGGAATTTATGAAAGAAAAAACTGAGTTTGAGAGACAAGTCTTTATTCCTTCTCCACTTTCTAAGGAGTTAAAAAGTAACTTTGTTGTTGCTTCTCATGATGAAACAATTGAGACAATAAAACCAGATTGCTATGACATTGTGACATATTCTGCTCCTTTAACTCAATCTAACATGGCCGACAGGTATGGTTCTGGTTATCACTTACTCAAGAAATCAGGATTTAATGGAAAAGGTTGTGGTAAGTATGAACAAGGTATACAAGTACCCCTGGATAATGACGATTATGATTATACTTATGGCTTAGGATTCAATCCTTATAGACAACCCTCAGTTTTTCCTCTTAATGTTAATCATATTTGTGGTGGAAATTTGAAATTGGTTAATCCACTTCTCCTAGACATGGACCAAAAACCTAGGTTGGATATCTTTCCTGAGGATGAAGCCCTCGCTGATTTTTTAGGGGCTTATCAAGATCTACCTACATTTCATCATAAAAGACAGAAACTGTATTGCCTAAACAATGAAGCCTATTTCAGAGAACATAATGAATCGGATATTTCCCCTTTGCCAATAGATTCTCTCATACAAAGTAATTTATTAATAACTGAGACCATTGATGTTCAAGTGGATGAGAATGATGTTGAAAAAATGATCAAAACTGGGAAGTGTTTGACTCAAGATGAACATGATCAATTAGTTTCTCTCTTACTTGAATATAAGGATATCTTTGCTTGGACATATTCAGACATGCCTGGTATTGATACCAAGATTGTCACTCATAATATTGTCCTTAAACCCAATGCTAAACCTGTGAAACAAAAGATTCGTAAGATGAATCCCGGCATCACTTTACTGGTAAAAGCTAAAATTGAAAAATTACTAGGTGTTGGATTCATCCGCTCTATTGATTATTCTGACTAGATTTCTAATATTGTGGTTGTTTCTAAGGGAGAAAATAAAATAAGAATGTGCACTGATTTTTGAGACTTAAATCAAGCGTCCCTAAAAGATGACTTCTTGTTACCTAATATTGACATGATTGTGGATTCCACAGCAGGTCATGCGTTATTATCTTTTATGGATGGGTTTTCAGGTTATAATCAAATCTTTATTCCTGTTGAGGATCAACTTAAGACCACATTTATTACACCTTGGGGAACATTCTGTTGGGTCATGATGCCTTTTGGATTAAG
>MU224523.1:1947316-1972182 GCA_018584345.1 Thuja plicata | reverse complement strand
TAGGATTCATTATCTCTAAGCGAGGCATAGAAGTTGATACTGAAAAGATTGATGCTATTGTTAACATGCCTCCTCCTAAGAATATTTCTCAATTGCGTAGTTTACAAGGTAAAATACAATCTATTCGTCACTTTGTTTCTAACCTAGCTGATAGGACTATTCCTTTTACCTCTCTACTTAGAAAGGATACTACCTTTTCTTGGAATCAGGAATGCAAGAGATCTTTTGAGCAATTTAAGGAATATCTTGCTAATCCTCCTATCTTACAACCTTCTTAATACAATAAACCCTTTTATTTATATACTTCTACCACTTCCAATGTTGTGAGTGCATTTTTAGCCCAACATGATAGTGACGGAAAGGAAAGACCGGTATACTATATCAGTCAGACCTTGTTGGATTATGAAACACGATATACACAATTAGAACGACAATGCTTGGCCTTAGTTTATGCTTGTCAAAAACTCCGGCATTACTTGCTCAATGTTGAAGTTACTGTGATAGTTAAATTTGATCCTTTAAAACACCTTTTCTCAAAAACTGATCTCTCTGGTCGATCAGCAAAATGGGTGATGTTGCTCACAGAATTTGATCTCAATTTCATCCTTCAAAAGTCAATTAAAGGACAAGCCTTAATTGATTATTTAGCTTAAGCTCCTTGTCCTCATTCTAATACAACTGTTACCTTAGTAGAATTCCCCGATGAGAATATATTTGCAATCAAACACGATGATACTTGGGAGTTATATTTTAATGGCTCTAGGTGCAAGACAGGTTCTGGGGTGGGTATCATATTGATCCCTCCTACAAAGAAACTGATCCCTTTGTCATATAAATTAACTTTTCCTTGTACCAACAACATCGCGGAGTATGAAGCTCTTATAGCTGGTCTACGAGCACCTTCATCCCTTCACATTCAAAACTTAGAAATTTATGGTGATTCACAATTAATTGTAGAACAAATCAAAGGAGGTTAGCAAACTAAGAATGATAAGATGGCACAATATCAAGAATTGGCTTTAGATCTTCTTTCACAATTCTCTTCGTACACAATTCAAACTTTACCTAGGAAAGATAATCGACATGCAGACGTCATGGCAAGCGCGGCTTCTTTGGTTTGTCTTGAAAATAATGATGAATATTTTTCAGTTTACTATACACACTCTTAAAATCCCTGCAATCTCTGATAAGGTTACTGTTAATTGTTGTAATTTGCATTTAGATGAATGGTATTCACATATTTTTTATTTTTTGAAAGATAATACTTTTCCAGAATCAGCAACAAGGAACACACATAATCATATTAGAAAGCCTACAGCCCGCTATATCATTTTAGACAAAACACTTTACAAATGTTCTTACAATGGATTACTATTAAGATGTCTTAACAAAGCTGAGGTACCTGTAGCTTTAGCAGAAGCTCACTCGGGTTCTTGTGGGGGACATTTTGGTGGGAAATATTTAGTTAATTAACTCCTCAGAATGGGATATTATTGGCAAACAATGGAACAAGATTCTTTTACATTTATCAAAAAGTATCCTCAATGTCAGCAACATGGTAATTTAATTCATGCGCCCACTTGTGAGCTTCGTAATCAAGTTGCTCCGTGGTGTTTTAGCATTTGGGGTTTTGACCTTATTGGAAAAATCTCCCCAGCTTCTTCTCAAGGACATATGTACATTCTCATGGCTACAGATTACTTTACTAAATGGTAGAAGCTATTCCTCTTCTTTCTACTACTGCAGATGTTATCTGCGATTTCATCCTTAATCATATTATAGCATGATTTGGTATTCCTTCAATGATAGTTTTAGATAATGGTACATCTTTTAAGAACAAAGAAGTCACAAAATTCATGGAGAAATATCGTATACAACATAGATTTTCTACTCCTTATTATCCTCAATCTAATGGTCAAGCCGAAGCATCGAATAAGGTTATTGAACAAATATTAAAGAAAATAGTTAACAAACATGCGAAAGACTGGCATACACAACTTACCTATGCCCTATGGGCTTATCGGACTAGCGTTCGTACAATCACTAGCACTTCACCTTATAATCTTGTTTATGGGACTGATGCTATCATGCCTTTGGAATTAGAAATACCTTCCTTGCATGTTTCATTTCATGGGATCATATACAAAGATACTTTCCAGGAACAACGATTACAAGAATTAGAAATGTTAGATGAACAATGAATAAATGCTTTGGAAAACATTAAGGCCTATCATTAATCACTCCAAAAAAAATATAATCACAAGGTGATTAAACGGTCATTTTTGGTAGGTGATTTAGTCTTATATGAGAACCAAAGAAATGTGAATGCTTTGCCAGGTGAAAAAGGGAAATTTAGTCCAAATTGGCTTGGACCCTTTGTGGTAATCAAGGATTTTACTTCAGCTGCTTATAAAATTGCTGATATGAATGGCGTTCCTCTTAGGGAACCTATTAATATTATGCATCTCAAACATTATTATCCTTAAAAACATTATATCTTTATGTGTGTATGTGTTCCTTATAGAATAATTATTTTATAGATTGTGTAAATTAGAATGCATTCATACAAATTTTCCTTTCCTCTTTCTTTTATTAAGTTTTATGCACTGATGAAAGTAAAAAGTAATCAAACATAGAACTAATTGTTCCAAAACAAAGTTTTTTTTTTTTTTTATATATATAAATATACTTTTTTTAAGTCTAGTACATATGTGGCACAAGCTGCCATATCTATCAATCTCTATCCCTATGCTCCGAAGGTTGGTGGCTCCTAGCTCTCTCAGATCTGTGATGTGAGGCTAAGGATCTTGGAACAATAGTCCGTGAGTGACTCCTCAATATGCTCATCTCCTAGAGCTGCTCCCAGGTTCTCTCTAGGTCAACCATTAATTTCTCTTCCCTCTCCTTGCATAATCTCATCTCTTGTCGCACACTCAGGAAGATGTCTGCATGTCTTCTAGGATCCCTTTGTACTTCAAGGGACTCTCTCTCATTAGCTAGAAAGTGATAGGATATACATGTGTCCTTTAGCACCTCAAATACAAAGCTCCTCCACTCCACTACACTTCCTACAAAATTCAAATATAAAGTTTACTTAGTTTCTTCTTAAAAGCAAAATCATTATTCAAAAACATTCTAAAGCTATATCATACCTGGATCTCTGGTCTAGACATGACTAAAAGGTCTAGATGGTGGGGGCATGGAGTGACTACTCTCCCCTCACTCACTTTCTCTAGGCCTTGGTGGTGGTGTCTCTGTATGCGCTCGAGGAGGTCACTGTGATCTCAAAGGAGTAACATAGACTGGATGATCACCAGTGTCTGTACTATGACCTAGGGGCATCTTTGTTGCTCTCTCCTCTGCTCTCTCCTCCTCCATAGGATCTCCCTTGATGGGAGGCTCCTCCTCATCTCTCAAATCCTCCTCCTCTCCTGCTGGCATATCATCTCCTCGGTGGTTCCTCTCTGTAGGACCTGGATCACCTGTGGGGTAGTCATCAAGAAAGATAGGATGAGTACCTTGTAAACTCTAGTATCTGATATACTCTCTACTCACACCTACATAGGATAGCTCAGGGGCTACCTCTATATCCTTAGTCTCATCTATATAACTATCCACAATATCAGCTACTATACATTGATGTATGGCACCGGGTCTCTAATAGTATCTCACCAGATATGCGTAGTGGGGTACTTCCTGAGGGACTCCCTGTATCAAACCAAACTGCCTCATCACCCTATCATAGTAATAAGGCATCACAACATGCTGGGTAGGGCCTTCTAGCATCTTGCACTGCTATGAGTGTCTCAACTATTGTCGGGTATCTGGCCACTCTACCATCTGACAATACGGTCTCCAAATCATGTCTATACTTGGTATCCGGTCAAGGCATACCCTCTAAAATAGGATATCTCTGTGCTGCCAAACATCAGCTAGCAGATATGCATAGGCTCTTGGTGCACTCACATATACCATCACAGGAGTACCCTATGGTTGTGTACATGTATAATGCTCAAACATCCAAACCTGTAGTAGGGTGCACACTATAAGACTCTCCCACCAATATCTCACTAACTGACTCAACTCATGGTAAAGATGAGCCAACATACTGCAACCCCATGAGATAGTGACCCTGTCACTCTCCATTTGGTGTACAAGATGAGTAAATGGTGCTAAAAATATAGTACCCTTTGTGTTGGGCACTACTACCAAGGAAAGAATATAGAGCATCACTCTCCGTACCAGAGGTGTTAGACCCGCTAAAATGGTTGCTAAAGAAATGTGATCTGATCAAGTCCGCAATTGTGGTACTCATCCCAAACAATACTCCATATCTATAAAAATCTCTAGATGACCCCACGGTACTCTTGGTCTGACAGGCTCACCTCAGATCGGAAGTCATAGGATCCTATACACATCCTCCAATGTGACTGTGATCTCTCCTGACAGAAGATGGAAAGAACATGTGTCCTCATCCCATCTCTCTATCATGGCCGATATCATAGGTCGATGGAACCTTAGTTGTGGTAGGTCTGCTACCCAGTACAATCCCACATCTCTTAGCAACTGAATCTCCTCTGGCTATAGCTTGGAGACACTCCCTCTGACAGACAAAAGTAGCCCTCCGAAGGGATGCTATCAAAGATGGACTGGATCCTGCAAGCACAAACATGAGGTATATCAGTCCTTCTGAATCACACAGCTTCAAAACCCACCTGACCCAGACAGGTTCAACATTAATAGGTTAGGGTCAACCTTAATAGGATAGGGTCGACCTTTAGGGGTCAGGGTCAACATTTAAAGGTCAGGGTCAACCTTAATGGGTCAGGGTCGACCTGCACCCCAACAAGGACAGAACCTTCCCAGACAGGGTCGACCTTAAAGGGTTAGAGTTGACCTTACTGGGTCAAGGTCAACCTTCTTGGGTTAGGGTCAACCTTCCCTATAAAAACATCATAATTTCACTCACAAATACTAAAAATAGGCACTTACCTCGGGCAATGGTTGTCTGCCAGCTAGGCACTCTCGAAGGACGTCCATGCGGCTCGCTCGAAATTCCTCTCTCTTTGGCATCCTATCTTCTTTCTCCAACTCTGTAAATGGTAAGAATGAGGAGGTAAGTATCTCTTTCTCATATTTATAGGCAGTAAATTAGGGTTTTTCTAGAGTTTCATGTCAAATCATGTAGGTTAAATTCAAATTTTCCCTTTATATGCATTTAGATAGACATCCACTCTTTTCATCATAACTTGAGTTTGGTAACTCATTTTTCAGTGCTGTTAGAGGCATTGGAATGATGATTTAGATACCTAACCACTTGAATCAGTTTAGGAAGGTTTAGGAAACTTATAAATGGTTTAGGAAAGGACTTTTCAACAAATTTCATATTCAGTATATAGAATTCACCTTATCACCCTGTTTCACCTTCCATGAATTAGTAAGCCGAATCAGGGGGCCATAAGCAGATTTATATACTTCTCAAGATCATCATAGAAATAATTAGGTGCTCTTTGGATTTTAATTAACCTTGTGTGCTGCAGGTTGTGGATACTAATGGTTTCTTGCAGGATCTTTGCATTGAGGACTTGGCTATATCCTTTTTATACTTTATGATGTTTTCTTACTTTAGCTTGCATATTCACGTAGTATCATAGCTAAGATAAAGTGGGGGCTAAATGTATCATCTTAAAATTGAAGCACTTCCATTTGGATGATTTTAGCACCCTCTTTTAGTTTGTTTTCATATTAGATTTGCATATGTGTTTGATTAGGTGAAATAAGGATTAGGATCTTGTGGATCCTCCTAGATTTCCCTTTCCATGACTCTTTTCTATAGGTATGATCTATGTATAGGTCCTCCTGGGCCTAATCCTACTCTCTCTCTCTCTAAGCCTCTAGGCCTTCTTAACATTCTTATTCATTCCCCCACTTTCCTAGGTCCCCGGCTAACCTGGGAGCCTTTCTACAACATTCTGGAGGCCTGCATGAAATCTCAGGACAGGGTCAAGGTTGACCCTAACCTAGGTCAGGGTTGAGGTTGACACTGACCTAGGTCAGGGCTGAGGTCAAACCTATCCTAGGATAGGGATGAGGTCAACCCTATCCTCTGCCAAGTATGGGTCCCCACTTTCGCATCCGGAGCTTATCGGGGTCAGAAACTTAAAATAGGTCCCCAGGTTCAGATACGGAAGTGCTTTCTCTGATATTTGAATTATTATGTTTCCTCCTTAGTTGGAAATTACAATGGGACCATGATTAGAGAATAGATTTGGATTTGGATCCCTTGCATTTCCCTAGGAGACCTATATTGAAATCTCTATATAAACACTCTCTTTTGCCTTCATTTGATCATGAAAGAAAATCGGGAGATAACATGATGAAATGATGAGGCAAACAAGAAAGAGTATGATATAGAAGGACAAAGCTAAGAAGACACATCATTATCTTCAATCAAGCATTTTTCAAGGACAAGCTATGGTGGATCTTCATTGAAGCAAGAAGGCATTCTCTTTAGATCTACTATTTTCAACATTCAAGCTTTCAAAGAACATTATCATGGGGTAGCAATTATGGATTGTGAGTTGATAGGAATACTTTAGCCTTGGGGGTTTGGTATGCTTTCTTTGTCATATTCAAATCTATGCATTGCTTTCTCATTTCCATGTTATGTTAGGATTATTAATCTAGAAGATTAGATCTTGATATTGCATGTTTAAAGACTCTTTTCAAAAGAGCAATACACACACACTATACTTTCTATATTTGGCTATTAATGGAGGTGGAAACCACCAAAACGGGGGTTTGAATAAGGAAAAACCCTATATAGCCACCCCAAAACCCCTTTTTCAGATATTTGCAGGTGCAGGACAGCAGATCCAGGTTCAAATCTGGATACCCTTTTCAGTTTTCTTTCGGACGGAGTGAATAGGGACACAATCAGATTTGTACAGGATAGGGTTGGCAAAAGTGGTACAGGGTCGACCTTTTTTATAAGACGACATCGGAATGGAAAAATATTTCTGGGTTTTGTTTGTCTCTACGTTCTAGTTTGGGATCAACTGTTAGTTTTTCTAGAAATAGTCTACAGAACTCAGAAAATGAGTTTTTCCAAATCAGCTATGTTATGAAGTAGGTATCTTATTCCCCTATTCTTTATATGCTCTTTTCCATCCTTTTAATCAATATAATTAAACGTAATAAGCTGAAATTTGGCCTTAGGATCTCTTTCCTCATTATGCACATCTTACTTGGAGATCCCTAGCACTAAATAAATAAAAAACCCATCTCCTTTACAGTTAAAAAATGTACAAGATTTCCTTTTAAAGAGTAAGAATAACACTAAATGAGACATTTGAATTCAAACCCCTACTTGGGTTGAGTTACAGAAGAAAGAATAGACCAGAAGAAATTTGACCCTTTCCTTATGCACAAGTATATCCTAACTCAGGATTAGGTATACAAAGAAGGATATATTAGATCAAAGAATTGATCTTTGCAAGTTGATCTTGGCCCTAGAAGTGATAGAAAACTCACAAAGTTAATGCCCCTATAATAAAATAATATCTTCTACAATCTAGAAGTAGGTTGGAAATAACTATGGATCTAATAAGTCTTCATTATGTACCCAGATAGCATGTAGAACTGACCTCAAGCCCTCTACAACTAGATATCTACCAAAGAAAACCCTCTTCACCACATTAATGAGCATGGATTTGAAAGCATCAACCTTAGAATATCAATGGAGGCATTCAACCCAAAACTTTATAGGAGGTATCTATAGATTCATTAATGTGATCCACCTCTATAAGCTTCACTGATGAAAGCTTTCGATGAAAGAAAGCCTCCGAGAAAATCATTGTTTTGCATGGATACCTGGTTTTCAATAAGGCCACATCATGTCCTATCGAAACCCATGCCAATGGAAGAAGGCACGTCAATAGAAATTTTTTTATTGATTCTAAAGTCATATCAAAATGGGAACTTTCGATAACATTAGGGTAAACTCCATCGAAAAGGCATTGGCCCATTGGAAGTGAAGAAACCCATATCAATAAAAATAGGTCAATATCAATTGAAAATACACCTATCGATGAAAAATACATGTTGATGAACTCCTTGGCCACTTGGTATAACACTAAACTCTATCAAAAGACATATCGCTGAGACTGACACAACTCTCATCAAAACCAACCTTATCGATGAAATAAGGCAAACTGATAAAGCCCACTAAACACTGGTCGAACATGAAACTTCATCAGAAACCTACTTCAATGGAACAGAGAAGAGGCCCTATCAAGAAATATATTGATGGAGGAGAGCCCATCGATGGAAGGAAAAACTACCTGCTCGAATACTAGACTCCATCGACAAGGGTATGCCAGCTAGGGACGTGTGTCCATCTCTCATTCATCGCTAAAATCTACAATGTGGACCTTGCCAAACTCTATTATACTAAGCTCTCCCATGTGTCTGCCTCTCATTATCCTTTCACCTCCTATCACTTATCAATTAAGCACAAAAATTGTTGGATGAACATAAAACTTCATCAAAAATAGACATAGATGAGACTGGGTAGAAGCTCTATCAAAAATTGCTATCAATGAAGAAATCAACATCAATGAGACACAAAATAAATTGTTTAATGCCCATGTCCATTGACAACATATGTCAGCAAGACCCTCATGAAGCTTCATCAAAACTACTTCAATGCTTAGTCGATAAAGGGGTCAGTTACAGATGATGACAAGAGACTTCACGTGGTCACTTAAGTGACTTGTGACCAGGCTAGCTAGTTAACTTCAAATTAGAATAAAGTGATGCCCGATCTAAAATAAAAACCCTAAGGTTTTATGAAATCCTACTACTTGGAGATTTTAGGGCTTTTAGTCCCATTTATACTAATCTGCAGTTGAACAAATCTATAATTGAAGCCCTTGATGTGGTTCACTTCTGATATCTGATGATGGTATAAAATAGCCAACATTTCTGGCAACTTCAAGGGGACATTTGTTTACTAAATAATATGATTAGCAACCTTTTCAAGCATTGGGAATGTAGTCAAACTTGATATAACTTGCAACTTCTTCTCTATAATAGAACAAAACTCAAAAACCTGTCATTCCAGGAGAACAATTGTGCTCGTGCACTTCTTGAGAAGATGGAAAAATTATACTCTACTATGTACAACATGCAATAATTAAAATACATCAAACAAAACCTTTCACTATCTTAATGAAATAACTTCCATTTCTGACTAACTTTTGGATCCCTTCATGCACTTGGAAACTAGGCATTGCAATAAGAATAATGAGCATATGACATATTGCTAGAAAACCATCCCAGTGTTGAAAATAATGAGGCTCTCAAACACTAGAACATTCTTAGCTTGAGAAAGACTGACTTTATCCTCTTTGTAATACTCACCCTCATGTTATAAAGTAAACATTATCGGGGGCAACTTGTTGATTTTATGCAGAGCTAGATGCCTTATGGGGAATGCTCTTGATGGAATTAGGTCTATGAGATCAACCTTGACCTCATTTTTGTGCTCTACAATGATGGTATCATGATGGTTTGCAAGTGGCTCCCCTTCTTTTGGTGAATAAAATATCTCCACCTCTTCATGTTTCTCATGAACCACTTCCTTGGGAGATACTAGTATGGATTGAATCTCCACATGTTGTTGTTTCAACTCATGATATTCTAATGAAGAAGAATAAGAAGAAGATAACTTGATGTCTATAGATAGGAAAAAGACTTCTAGACCATCCAAAAAAAATTCTCTTCATCATATTCTTGTTTCTCTATTCCAATAATATGCATTGGTTGAGAGGAAACCTCATGTATATCAGCATGTTCTTTCTCAAGGATAGAGCTATCCTTGGAATCTTCTTTCTCATCCTCTATATCATGGAGGAATTCTTGTTGCAACATATGGTTTGGATCTTATGCTTCTTGCAATAGGTCCTCTAATTCTAGAAAAGGCTCAAAAGCCAATATTTATTCCTGAAGGGTAGGAACAACTTTGTTCTCTTCTTCTTCCACAAAAGAGGTAAGCTCTTCAAATAAAAGGACTAGATCCTCTTTCTTTTGTGCAAGATTCATCTATAGAAAGGGCTTAATAGATATAACCTTCTCAATATCCTCTTGCATCTCTTTTATTTCCTCCTCCAATTTATCATGTGAAGGCTCATGAACAACAGGATGTAACTCCTCCCATGGCTTCTTTATCTTTGTCTCTTCCTCCCAAAGTGACATATTGGGACCATAAATTGTCCATACAACTGGTCCACCATTAAAGAGAGAAATGGAAACAGGTATAGAAGGATAAGAGGGAGAAGCCTCTTGTATTGGGAGTGGAGGAGTTACAACAATAGGCTCTTGTAATGGAGGGGGCTTCCTGAATCTTGGAATTATATATTTAGGGAAAGGGGCTTCTTGGCTTTCTAATTCTTACACTCTAGCCAATAAAATATTCATTTTTCATCTTTTGTAGCACATTTCTTTGCAAGTTCTTCCTCAAACTCTCTTTGTTTGGCCTCCATTTGTTTCTCTCTTTCTGTAACCATCTCAAATTATTGCTTTTCCCAAATTATCATACACAATTGAGAGATCTAGTGAGCCGGTTCCTCCAACTGCATATGAAATCCTTGTCCTCTTTTTTCCTCAACCAACAGTCAGGTCCAACTCCATAAAATAATTTTAAACTCATGATAACCCATACCATCCACATATATGGGAATGTTTTCAACTATATTGAAACTCAAACTGAGGCTAATAAACCTTTTGCCAAGATCCATAATCTAACCCATGAGCTCATTAATATCAATTTTAGCTATGCTGTGGGAAATGAGAGGAAGGGGACAAGCAGATGGAATATACTGGTTGTTTGATGTTGTAGAGGGATTTGAACCAAAGCTAGACTGAGGTTTAGATTGATTTTGATAAGAAGAGGGTGTGAGGGAACCATTATCATTATATGGGGAATGATAGGATGTGTCTCTATGAAAAGGATCCATGTTAAAGCATTCAAAAGATTAAAAATTCATAGTAAACCTAAAAAAAAAAGATCAGATATGATCTTTGTACATACCAGCACTATGACTACTTGAAACTAGCAGATTTGCACTCAGAGTTGCCATGGTGTTTTATGAAATGCCTCCAAAGGATGATAGCACTAAGAATAACACCCAAATTCTCAGTGAATGAAACTTGAATTGGTTCAACAGGGGATGTCTTGAACTAATTTGATGTTTGTCCCAGGGGGGCTACCAAAAACTATTAACACAAAAGTCTACACCCAAGATTATTTGGTGATTAGAAATCTAAGTGACCTTATGAAACATTGAGACAACCTCCCAAGTGTGGGAATTTATCATGTGAAGTGAAATCTCTGGAGAAGGTTGAAATCCTCTACAATCATGATGCACCTAGAACTATTTCTTTTAAGGAAAAAGGAAAAGGAGATGTTGAAAGGGATATGCAGAAAGGGAAATGTGGTGATGCACCAGATTGAAATTTGGTTACCCTTCATGCCTATATATACACTTAATATCAATAAAAACCTCAACATACACTATTCTTAAGTCTAATTCTATCAAATAACAAACATGAAGATTACAAAAATACATGTAAGCTGAGAATAGGAAAATAACTCATTCAACACAAGGAAAGGAGATGCACTTAATAGTTGAATGTAAGGAGAGGAAAAACAAAGATTTTTATTAACAAAAGGAAAAAGGATTATAGTTGGAGAGCATATCTACTACAAATGAAAAAGAGAAGAACCCTTTGAAAAATGTATAAGATTTCCTTTTAAAGAGAAGGCATAACTCTGAATGAGACATTTGAGTTCAAACCCCTACTTGGGTTGAGTTACAAAAGAAAGAACCGACCAGAAGAAATTTGATCCCTACCCCACACGCAAGTAGATCCTAACTTAGATTTAGATCTATAGAGAAGGATAGATCAAATCAAAGATCTAATCTCTAAAAGTTGATCCTAGCCCCAAAAGCAACAAGAAGCTCACAAAGTTAATGCCCCTACAATAAAATAATGTCTTCTATAGGCTATAAGAAGGTTGGAAATAACTATGGATCTAATAAGTCTTCATTCTATGCCCAGATGGCATATAGAACTGATCTTGAGCACTCTCCAACTAGACATCTTCCAACGGAAACCCTTTGCATCACATTAATGAGCATGGAATTGAAAGAATCAACCTACCATAATCAATGGTGATTTTGAACCCAAAAATTCGTAGGAGGTATGTGTAGAGTCATTAATGTGATCCACCTTTGCGAGATTCATCGAAGAAAGTCTCTTAAATGAAAGAAATCCTTTGAGAAAATCATTGTTCTGCATGACTACCTGGTTTTCGATAAGGCCACATTGTTTCCTATTGAAACCCATGTTGATTGAAGAAGGCACGTCAATAGAACATTTTGTGTCTGATTGATACTTAAGTCATATCAAAATGGGAACTTTTGATGACATGAGGGAAAACTCCATCGAAATTGCATTGGCCCATTGGAAACGAGGAAAACCCATATCGATGAAAAGAGGTTGATCTACATCAAAAATCCACCCTATCAATGAAACTAACATGTCGATGAACTCCCTAGATGCTTGGTAGAACACTGAAATTCATCCAAAGATATGTCAATGAGACTGACACAACCCTCATCTAAATTGGCCTTATTGATGAAACAAGGCACATCGATAAATCCTGTTAATCACTGGTCAAACATGAAACTTCATCGAAAACTGAATTTGATGGAATAGATAAGTGGCCCTATCAAAAACTATATCGATGGAGGAGATCCCATCGATGGAATAAAAAAGATACCCGCTTAAACACTAGGCTCCATCGACAAGGGTGGGCCAGCTAGGGACACATGTCCCTCTCTCATTCATCATTGTCATCTACACTATGGACCCCACCAAACTATGTTCTACTAAGCTCTACCATGTGTTCACCTCTCACTGGCCCATCACCTCCTGGCACTTATCAATGAAAGGACCTCATCAATGAAGTTTAGAAACTATTGGACGAACATAAAACTTCTTAAATAATAAATGTCGATGAGAGTGGCTAGGAGCTCAATCAAAAAATGTTATTGATGAAGAAAGCACATCGATGAGACACAAAAACACTTTGTCAAGCACCCAACTCCATAGAAAACATATGTCAATGAGACCCTCAGGAAGCTTCATCAAAATTGCTTCAATGCTTAGCTGGTAAAGGGGTCAGTTACCAATGATGACAAAAGACTTCACGTGGTCACTTAAATGACTTGTGACCATGTCATCTAGTCAACTTCAAATTATAATAAAATTGATGCCCAATCTAAAATAAAAACCCTAATCGTTTAGTCAAGCCCACTACTTGGAGATTTTAAGGCTTTTAGCCCCACTATATTGATCTACAGCTGAACAAATCTACAACTGAACTCCCTGGTCTTGATCACTTCTAATATCTGATGGTGGGCTAAAATAACCAAAAAGTATGTATAAGAAGCAACCAAAAATAGATTCACCTTTAGGATGTAAGCCTCCCTAGAAGCCTAATGTGAACCATGGTATGAAGCATAAATATCCTTCTCCTTCTCCTCCTCCTCACTCAAGAGGGTCATCTTCTAAAAATAAGAAGAAAAAAAAAAGAATTATTCCTTTTGTGGGAACCACCATACTTTTAGAGGCTAGCATTATTGGAGGAAGCTATGAAGAGGCACAAAATTGCAGTGCCTAATTATTCTTCCTCTGGAAAAGGACAAGCCCTCTCAGCTAAGGCTTCATCTTCTACAAATTGTAGTTGGATTATTGATTCTGGTGCTTCTATCACATGACTCACATTGTTGATCTTCTTGATTCTCTTTCTAATTGTTATACTTTACATATTACTATTGGGAACTCATCATAGATTCCATTTCTAGGGATAGGCTTAGTTCAAATGTATGATGGTAGCATTGATGATGTTTATTTTGTTCCTAATATTTCATAGAATCTACTTTCCATCTATCAAATTCGCAATCATGGTGATGGAAAAATTGTTGAGTTTTCCCTTACTCATATGACTATTAAAGAGATGTAGGATCTTGAAAAAGTCATTGCTACAAAGACAATCGATCATGAATTATATATATTTGATGGATTTTATTCTTCATTAGGATCATCCATTCTTTCTCATGTGGATTGTATTATAAAACTTTGGCATGAAAGGTTTGGCCTCCATCAAATCTCTTGTTCAGATGGAGTTTATTCAAGTTGTGTTCTTGGAAATCATCATTGAGATCCCTTTCCTAAGGGTATGGGCACATGAGCTTTCGCTCCCCTTGAGTTGGTGCATAGTGACCTCATTTCATTTCAAACTCATTCATTTTTAGGGACCAAGCATGTGCTCACCTTCATTGATGACTTCTCTAGGTGCACATGGGTATAATTTCTTATGTACAAGGATGAGGCCCTTCGACAACTCGCATCCTTTGTTTCCTTGGTGGAGAAAAAATCAAGATATTACCTCCAGAAGATTCACATAGATAATGGGGGGATTATATAAATCAATCATTCAAGGAATTCTTCTATACTTGAAGTATTCTTCATTAGCATACAATGCCATACACTCTCCAACAAAATGGTTAGGTTGAACGGAATAATGGAACCTTACAAGAAATGGCCAATTGCAAGCTTCAGTCTAGGTGCATTTCTCAAGAATTTTGGGCAAAGGCTATTAATTGTGCCAACTATATTTAGAATCATATGCCTTACAAGGTAGTATTGAATATGACTCCCAAGGAGGCTTTGTCTCATGTCAAGCCCAGGGTATCCTTTTTAGAGTATTTGGAAATGATTCATGGACATTAATTCCTGATAATTGGTGCAAATTAATGAAGAATAGAACTCAGTGCTTCATTTTTTTTGTCTATTGTGAGGATGTGAAGGGTTATCCATTATTTAATCATGTCACCCAAGAGGTACATTTCATTGTGATGTTTGGTTTGATGAGCCCTTTACTTTGAAGGATTCTCCATCACATGCCTCTCCCTATCTTATTCCAAGTTCTTCTTCTGAAGATGTTTTTCCTCTAGAGGATGATTATGATGATGCTACCATAGAAGATGCTGGTATTGATCTAATTGTTGACATTACACCATATTATCCTCCACCTACACCTAGTAGACAGTTATGGGCTCAAATAGTTGTTGAGGATGATGGTCCTCTTGTAGGTGATCCCATAATCATTCATTCCAATTGTTTCCAAATGTCAGGTATTAATCTTTTGATTCATATAGTCTCTATTGATCCTAAAAAGTTTTTGAATGCTTCAGGTATACCAGAATGGGATAGTGTTATGACTCAAGAGTATTCTTATTTGATGAAGAATCATACTTGGGATTTGGTTCCTCTTTATAAGGGAATAAAGTTGGTTTGGTGAAAATGGGTGTATCATACCAAATTTTGAGCTAGTGGTTCTTTTGATAAGTATAAGGCTCATTTAATGGCTAAGGGGTTTTATCAGGTTAAAGGTAATGAATATTTTGAGACCTTTTCTCTAGTTGCTAAGATGGATTCCATTCGTCTTATACTTTCTATTGCTACATCAAAGGGTTGGTTGGTGTATTAGATGGATGTGAAGAGTGCTTTCTTTCATGGAAATCTTAAAGAGGAGATCTATATGGATCACCCACCATGTTCTGTACACAATTCTTTACTTTTGTGCAGGCTTTAATGTTCATTATATGGTCTCAAATAAGCTCCTAGAGATTGGTATGAGGAGATGGATTATTTTTTGCTGACTTATGGATTCACTAGGTGTCATTATTATGGACTATAGTTAACATTCAATGATGACGGGGGTGATCTTCTCATTATTTTTCTTTATGTGTATGACTTTATACTTTAATGTAGGAGCATCCTTGGGTCATTGGCAATTTTGCATCACCCAAAAATATTCCCTTTTGGTTTTTTCCAGTTTTCCAATTTTTTTGTTCTTGAGGCATTTATTGATTTTGAATAATTTATTGTTGTGAACCTCAAGGTTGGTTCTGGACATCATATTTTATGTATGTCTAGGTTTTCACCTCAATCAGATACTTCACTAAGGATATATTCTAGATTCATGGTCAGTTTTGTGTGTTCTTCATGTTGTAATGGTCAGATTGAGTTTTATGATATTGTGAACCATTTTTCCAATCCATGAAGCTTGGTGACTCATATCCCGATGTTCCTAGATCTTTAGCTGATGTATCTCTTGGGTCACGCATTATTTATACATCTTAGCATTATGATTTGGGTCCTGACCTATATTTGTACATGTTATATTTATCTTAGTCTTGGAAAATGTAATTAACCTAGCTGACATATGTGTTGTGAAGAATCTATATATTGAGGTTTTTAATATTTTTTTAGGGGAATCTCTCGGGAGATAACCTTAGAGTTCAGCATTAGGGTTTAGATTGGAATTTATGTTGCAATTAGGAATGTATGCCGAAATTATGTAATCTGGATGTTGCAAGCCAATATGATGTAAATTCTTGAATCTGTGATAATGTTAATGTAGGATGTTGCATGTTTCCAGTACAGTGTTGAGTTCTTATGGTTCTTAAGTTGTTGTTTTCCATTGTTTTGACTCGTGTTGCATAGTTTGGACTATCTCCATTGGGGAAACTCTTTCTATCATTGTGTTAGGTGGTATTAGAGTAAGATTGTTCCTATGAGTGCAAATTTGTGTTCCTGAGCTTACGAAGACCTTGATGTGTTTATTGTGAAGTTGAAAAGTGTAGATTTGGCTTGGATTAATAAAGACTTGTGCAAGTTGGTTAGGAAGTGATCTGATGATGGTTATGAGCTTTGTTCAAGTTGTTGAGGTATACCATTGGTGAACCAATCGTGGAAAGGAGGTAGATTGTGAGTGTGTTTAATAGATTGTTGATTGAGAGGCAACTGAAACCTTGTAGCCAGATCACCAGGCTGAGCAAGCTGCACTTGAGAATTGAGAGATATGCCACCAAGAAGAATGAACTCTAGAAAGTTTTAAAAAAATGATGGAGGACTTTTTAAATGAGACGAGGAATGAGATCTTAAATGCATTGAATAGATTGCGAAGAAATCCATAGACTAGGGAAGAATATGAGGAAGCTACTAAAGATCTTGAGATTTTAGATACTAAGATCCCTACGGATTAAGAAATATTGTTAAGAGCTATGATACAAGTAAGTAAAAGTCATAGAATGGAGGTTTCTACTTTTTTTGGTTCATTGGATCCTGAGGGTTTGATAGATTGGATTGGTGAGTAAGAAGATTACTTTGAACTTGAGGATATCAGATATCTACAGAGGGTTAGGTTAGCAGAAACTAATTTAGAGGGTCATGTTTCCTTATGGTGGAAAGAATTGCATAGAAATAGAGAGAGGAAAATAGTGAAATGAAGATCACTAGATGAAGGGTAATGGTTTTTAAATTCAAGACTAAATTCATATCAGACGACTATGAATTGGAATTGTTTAAAAAGTTACAAAACCTTAAGAAAAAGGACATGAGTGTCAAGGATTACACTGGAGAGTTTTACAAGATGACCATCAGATCTAGACACCGAGAGATATCTAAGGAGAAGATGGCTAGATATATTAATGGCTTGAGATTTAATATTCAAGATGAGATAAGTATGTTAAGTTTTTCTACAGTGGAGGATGTTTATCGGTATGCATTGAAGGTAGAAGATAAGTTGAGGAGGTGACTAATTAATCCTAGAGGAAAGGAGAAGCAAGTGAGTAGCAATGGAAAGGAAAAGAAGACTATTGAAGAGGAACTGAATCAGATGAAACTTAGGAGAGGAAGTAGAAAAAAGGACTTCAAGGGTACTTGTTACAAATGTGGTGGAATAGGACATAAATCTTTCCAATGTTTTAAAGGATCTAGTAAAAGATTGGGTAGATAGAATCTTTTGGCACATGAGGAAAAGGCTACTAATGAACTTGAGGAGAATATAGCAAAACCTGGGATGGGAGAATATCTTATGCTTAGGAGAGTCATGTTGAGTAAGAAGTAAGTTGAACCTGTACAAAGGAGGAATTTGTTTAGGATTGTATGAAAATCAGAAGGTAAATAAGGTTATTATGGATGGAGGTAGTACTAACAATTTGGTATCAGAAAAGATGGTACAAAATCTTGGTTTGGAGAGGCTTAAACATCCTTATCCTTATGGGATAATTTATTTTCAATATGATCACTTAGTGGAGGTGAAATAAAAATGTGTGGTAAACTTCAACATTGGGCCTTATAGAGATGAGGTTTTGTGTGATGTGGCATCTATGAGCACTTGTCATGTTCTATTGGGAAGACCTTGGAAATATGATAGAGAATTTATCCATGATTGCAGAAGTAACTTCGTCACAATAGAGAAGGATGGATATATGTTTAATTTGGTTCCCTTGACCTGAGGAAGAGGGGAGAAGTGCAAGGAATCTAAGCATTATGAAGAGTTACTATTTGAAAAAGCAAAATATAGAGGTTGATATGGATTTGAAAAATGATCTTGGAGGCAGATCTGAGAATTGGTTGGTATCAGATAGCAAGAAGGATTAGGTATTGTAAAAGAAGGATTTAGTTGTCGATCAAATGAAGTCTTGTGGTAGAGGTAAATAAGGTGTGTGAAAAACAAGAGGTGGTTATAAAAGTTCTTTACTAGCTAAATTTAATGTGAGGTATGATAAAGTAAGTGCAAAGTAGAGTAAGCTGATGAATCTGACAGAAGAAAGAGAAAAGGTACAGAGAAATAAAGTTGCAAATAAAGAGGATATTTAGACTATGAATGAGCCTAGTATTTATGTTCTGAATCCTGTAAGATGTTCATAAGTTCCTCTTATGAAAAATATTCTCACCAGGGGTGTTTGATGCAAGAGCATCCTTGGGTCATGGGAAATCTTGCATCACCCAAAAATATTTCCTTTCACTTTTGTTCTTGTTTTCCATTTTCTCTGTTCTTGATGCGTTTATTGGCTATGGATCATTTACTATTGCAAACCTCAGGGTTGGTTCTAGACATAATATTTTATTTATGTTTGGGCTTGCACCTCAATCAAATACTTCACTAAGGAGATATTATAGATTCATGGTCATTTATGTGTGTTCTTCATGTTCTAACTATCAGATGGATTTTTTCAATCTTGCAAAGCATTTTCCCGATTGACAAAGCTTTCTGACTAATATCCTGATGTTCCTAGCTATTTGGACAATGTATCTCTTGGATTGTGCATTATTTCTACATCTTGGAAATGATATCTCATGATTTGGGTCCAAACCTATATTTTTACATGTTTCATTTTTCTTATTCTTGGAAAATGTAATTGATATGGCCGACATATGTGTTACAAAGGCTCTATATATTGAAGCTTTTGATCTTTGTTTAGGGGAAGCTCTTGGGAGATAACCTTGGAGGTTAACATTAGGGTTTATATTGGGATTATTTTGCAATCAAGAATGTATGCCAAAGGTATGTAATATGCATGTTACACACCAATATGATGTAAGTTCTTGAATTTGCGATAATGTGAACGTGTGATGTTGCATGTTTCTAGTATAGTGTTGAGTTCTTGTGGTTCTTAAGTTGTTGATTTTTTGATGTGTTTACTTGTGTTGTATGGTTTGGACCATCTCCATTGGGGAAACTCATGCCATGACTACGTCATATTCATAGGGATTTCTCATGCCATGATTGAGAAAACTTAAAGATATTTGATGAAACATTTTGACATGACTGACTTTGGTTTGTTATATTATTTCCTTGGTCTTCAAATTAATTAATATTTCATTGGTATTTTAATTTTCCAGCAGAAATATGCTCTTGATTTTCCAAAAATATTTGGGATGGCTGATTGCAATCCATCTCCTACTCCTTTTCAGTCAGGTGTTGTATTATCTACCGACTGCACTACTCCATCAGTTGATTCTACCTTGTATCGATAGTTAGTTGGCAACCTTTTGTACTTGATACATAATCATCTTAATATTTCCTTTCTAGTTAGTCTTATCTCTTAGTTCTCTCAAGATACTCATCAGAGACATTTAAAGGAAGTAAAGCACATTTTGCGGTACATTCTAGGCACTATACAATATAACATTTACTACACATCAAGTGCTACTAAGATTGTTGGCTTCACTATCTCAGATTGGGATGGTGATGTTGATGATCAAAAGTCTACCTATGGCTTTTTTTTTTCCTTTATTCTAGTCTAGTTACTTGGTCTAGCAAAAAGAAAACTATTATTGCAATATCCTCAACTAAAGCTGAGTATCAAGGAGTTGTCTTGGCTAGTCAAGAGATTCTTTGGCTTTGACATTTGATGATTTAGTTTGGCTTTCCTGTTATTCATCCCACTACTCTTTGGTGTGATAATAAGAGTGCCATACTGTAGACACCCTAAAATGGACAGGCTTGCGACTTTACATTAAAAACACTAATTTTTATCTATTAATTAATGGTTTTTTAATCATTAATTAATCATCTATTTTCCTCTAAATTCATTACCCAAATCATCTAATCAAATTCCCAAAATTAATTAAATAATTAATTTTTTTAATTAAATAGATTTAATTGATTAATTACCATTAATTGATTAATTAAACTCAATTTCCTATAGTTTAAATTCAAATATTTAAACTTACTAATTAAATTCTTCTAATTAAATTAATTTAATTTCATCAAATAAAGAAATTCTTAATCAAAAAGAATTCAATTATCTCACATGTTGAAAACAATTATTAAATAAATGAATTAAATACTCATTTATCTTCAAAGAGATAACTCCAATCGGATCACATGGGTTACTCCACCCATCTCTCTAGTCCACATGGGTAACTTCACCCACCTCTTCAGTTCAAAAAGGTAACTCATAATTAGCTCTTCAGTCAACCAAACTCTATCTCCTCTTTACCAAATGAAGAGGTGGAGTTTACTGAGGACCTCTCCAGTTCCTTTTGATCTCAACCGTTCATCTCCCTGTCTCTAGGATTGATCTCAACCATTCATATCATCACCAATTCCTATATAATAAACCCTTCATAACCATTTGAAGGATCTAGGATTTCAAGCTCTCGTGCACCATTACTCCGTCAGTTTGGTTCTAGCATTCAAGTCATCTTGCGATCACACACCTGTTTCAATTAGTAACTTCTCAACACTTTTCAAGTCATAGACGCTACCCCGCCAACACTGAGCATCAATAACAACATTTCAGAAGGAGTAGAGAGAAATAATAGAAGCTTCAAGCATCGTGGGGTTTGCATTTATTTGTTTTCCTTTCTCTTGCTTGTACATTTTATTGATTACGTTTCATTGTTATTCATTTTAGTAGTATCATATATTTGGTTTATATCAATTGTGAAACCTTTGCTACTGACCCTTGCCTTTGGAAAGCTTGGGAGTCCACGGATCACGAGAAGAGAGGCGTACATTTTGGTGAACCCGACGTGAACAAATAGCCCAAATATCTCTTGCAGATGAAGAACCAGATTGATCAACCATGGTCGTACGGTCATAAATTTAAAAATCTGACTTTTCTTTGACATTTGTATTATTTTGTAGTTGTTGGTATTTTTTCGCAATCGAAAAAACTATGCCGCAATTGACTGGTTTAATACCATAATTGATTGCAAGATTTCACAGTATTATTCTATCTATTTTTGTCTTCCTTCTTCAGGTACTTTACCACAATTGTCTGATCCGTGCCACAATTGAATGAATTTTGCCACAGTTGCCTGATCCATGCCACAATCGATAGCATTACGCCATAGTTGCCAGTGCTTTACTGTAATTGCAAGAAGTTTACCACAGTTGCCAGAAGTTTGTCGCAATCATAGAAAAATTGCAGAATCAGATCCAAATCTTGCGTCTATCTATTGCTAATTTGACATTTTTTTGGTTTCTGTGCAGGATTCGATCAAATCACAAAGGATAGAGAAGGGTAAGTTTTGGTAAGCATCATTCATTATTTCAAAGTTGTGTATATTCTCATTTTGCAAATAATCATTTTTTGGTACTAACCTGTTTAAACAAAGCAAACTAAAAGGAATACATTTATTGATTTGGGTTTAAAAAGAACAGTGCTTGCAAAACATATCACACCTCATATTTTGGATTTGGGCTTAAAATTGACGTGAGGATTAAAACTAAACAAAGGCAAAAAAATCTCTCAATTTGGTGCTTTAAAATTGAACAAGCAATCAACACCTACTTTTGGGCTTAAAATTGAACATTGGTGCTTGTATGGTGGTGTAGCTTAGTTCACATTTCAAACTTTGGAGCTTAATCAATTTACCTTGTGTCTTGAGTTTTGGGTGCACTTGCACAAACTGTTAGATTACAACCTTTATACTTTTTTAGAAAGGCCTGTCCGGGGAATGCGCTTCTTCCTCGAAGAATGACCTTAAACCGGTAATCCTTCCAATCGATATATAAACAAGGTGCGAACCAAAGTTCCATCTTATCTAGCCAAGCTTAGGCGAGGCATGTTGATAATAGTCTGGATCGGGTGAATATCCCTAAGGAGCCAGCGTGGTCAACTAGGCTCTTAAGTGAGTCACGCATGTACAAACCGATTAGAGAGACACCACAAACCCTTACTACAACCTTGATTAATTAGAGGCCAACCTGTTTTACCTCCAAATAGATACCTTATTATAGTGTAAGGGGTTGCATAATTTCCCCCCAAGATTTCCAACATATGTGTCCCACGATATTTGTGTAGTGAAAGAGATCTTCACTCCACGACAATAATACCTAGAAATGGCAAAAACACGGGCACCTATGTCATGGACCTTTGTGTCCTAGTAGCGTGACAACTATTGTGTGAGCTAATGGACATTCATGCATTGGGCCTATAACATTGTATTCTGAACCATTGACCTAGATTAATCTGACTGTTCATTGTTGAGACCTCGTGATAACCTTGCAACTTGAAAAAGTTGTAGAACATACACAATTTCAATCTTCATTCTTCAAAACACAGTGTCTATTATGCTTGTTTCTTTGATCAATTTTTGAAAAATGCAAAACAAAGCATCCAAACTGTCAAAATGAGTCAAACGTGTTAAAGTCTAGGGTTGTCAATGTCAACTATCTTGCAAATCAGAAGCATCGTTCCAGAAAATTCAAAAATATCAAGCAGTGATACTTATCCTCTAGTCTTTTGACTGTTCCTCATTTAACGTAATTGCCCGCATTATGCCACAATTGAAGGAGGTTTGCCGTAGTTGATTCATTTATTGCTACAATTGTCATGTTTATTACCACAATCGGTGATAAACTACCACAATCAACCAGTTATTTTACCACAATCGGTGAAATTGTACCGCAATTGACCAGATATACTACATTCTTGTTTTGACCCGAGACCTTGAAAGAATTCTTCATTTGGTGTCCAAAACTAGTGTCTATCCCAGGAAAATGTGAAGAACATTGTGTGAATCTCTAAACATTAGAGATTACCCTTTCTCTCTAAAAGCACGATTATTGTCAAAAAACATTGTTAGTTCAAAAGTTCAGACTAGAAATACCTTGATCTCATCATATCAAACATCATCATCTTTATCAAATTGACTTTGTCCAAGGAAAAGGTTGTAAAATCTTATCTTTTATCATCACCACTTTGAGATCAAGTTATATCAAAATCTATCCTTAGAATTACCCTTGTACAAAACATAACTCGGACTTCCTCAGAAAGGATCTTCTTCCTCGTTTTCTTTATATCACTTGTTTTAGTTACAAAACCTGGACCGCACTATGTCTCAAACACATCATGCAGGACCTTATACAAGGTCTAAGGCTAGAACTCAACCTGATGAGTCATATATCAACCATTTCCCTGCTTGGGAAATAGAGCAAGAGAATGATCCCTTCATGAACACCAGTTCTTCTCTATTCATTGAACAACCCCGTGGGGTAGCTTTTTCCAAGATATCACAGAAGAAGAACTTGAAGATGTGGAACAAGATGCTTACTCCACCAAAGTAGTTGACACTGTTGTAGAGAGGAACCATGAATGTTACTTGGACATGCTAATAAAGAAGGGAGTCAAACTCCCCGCTGAATTCAGTGTATCAACTATATGGCCCAAAAACCCTCTCGCAGGTCAAAACACTACTCACACTCCTCAGATACTACCTGTTGTGTCACAAATCTTTCCACCATTGGTTTTACCCACATCGACACAGACTGTATCCAATCAAACCAATGACCTGACCTAGGCTAGCACATCTTCTACTCAAAGCATGATAGGCTCGCAACAAAGTGCACCTATGGTCACTAGTATGCCTCCACCTTTGGTCTCATGGCCAAGACAATCAAGCTCACATGCTATGCCTTCCATCCCACCAAACACCAACTATTCTAAAATTATGTCGCTACTGCAATCAATTTACACTAGCCTTGGGATCAACACATCATGCCCGCAAGGATCCATCTCTGTGGGAATGACTTACAGTCAAGGCCCACCCAAGGCTACATCTTTGCCCATGCAGACACCAATCCAACCTCCGCAATAGAAACCCCAGCTTCAGTTGCCTCAACCCCAACCTCTGCAATAGCAACCCCAACTTCAGTTGCCTCAAATCCAACCCCCGCAATAGCAACCCCAACTTCAGTTGCCTCAGTTCCAACTCCTGCAATAGAAACCCCAGCTTCAGTTGCCTCAAAACCAACCTCAGCGATAGCAACCCCAGTTCCAAACCCAACCTTAGCAGTAGCAATATCTGTTAGGAATAAGGTGTCTCAACCTTGGATAATTCCTATTCTTATTATTTGTTTTGTAAAATGTATTTCTTGCAAATAATGTTGATGTGTCGGCATCTTGAATAGTGTGTAAGGAGATCAT
>MU224523.1:1871935-1900024 GCA_018584345.1 Thuja plicata | reverse complement strand
GGATTCCATGTTTGGAGTAACAATTATAACAATATTTGTATTGAGATTGTTTTGGCTAAGTTGGAGGCATGAAAAATACGCATAGCTTATTTTGGCTTTCTTTTACTACTGAATATTTATGGCACATTTGGAAAGTAAGAAATAATGAGATCTTTAATAGGGTAAGAAGAAAGCTTACTGAGTCGTATAAGAGACACACACTTTGATATTCCCTCACAAGTCACAATAATGATAGAGATATCAAACGCCAAATTTCTCAGGTTGCTCAGGGATAGAATTATGACATTGACTTGGCAAGAGATGAGATATGGAAACGCATGGTTAATCGACATGTTCAACAACAAAATGATTAGTAGATGGATTAGGTTTTGCAACGCTGCCCAAATAATTAAAATGTTGTGACTCACCTATACATCTTTCAAAATCTTAACGCAGGTGATCGTCATATTGACTAATATCAGCTAAAGGGATCCCTACCTCTGATGAAATCACGGCGTATGTTCTCATTAGGTCCTCGGACAACAAATTTGTAATATGCTCATCATATTGACTAATATCAATCAGGCCATCTTAGGGTATACACCTCTAGTCATGTAATATGCTCTTAACCAAGGGCTAAAAAATAAGACATACCTCAAATGGTGAGTACATGGTGGCTTTTTGATGAGTACGCGGTGGCTTGTTGATCTTATACTTGAAGTCGCTGATAGAATACAAAAATGACTTTTCAATACGCTGCTACCGCAAATGAAATAATTTGAACATAAAAAAATTTAGAAATTACAAGTTGTTATACCCTAAACGTGAAGGAAACCAGCTGAATTGCGAACCCGGGGGTAACACTAGTGCTAACCAGCGATGAATGAGCTGTTGGATTCTTCAGTTGTGACTGCTGGATTCAATACAACCAGATCCCTCTTCGCACAATTGTATAGTTTACTAATTAGGGCCCTCTTCCGCTCGCATGCACAACTCGATCACAAATGAGCCTTTCTTTTTATTTTTTGTTTATAATCAAGAGGGTGTCACAATTATGATGGTATTGTCGCTATTACGATAACATCGGGGGCACTTGGAAAAAAAAACAAAAATCACACACAAATGGTAGCGTCGTCGCAAATTGGCGTCAAAATTTGACCCCAAATGTTGTAGCGACTAAGGAACCAACACCACAAATATATACAAGATCATAAGCCACAAGTAGGACAAGGAGATCACATTCTCCAAGAATGAAGAAAATATTTTACAACATATAGGGCAGGACCTACATCCATAAGAACTCCTCCAGATATGAATTAAATGCCATGCAAACGCATAAGGATATCAAACATAAATTTAGGAACATCAAACAATGCACCATTAAGTTTTGTCGATCATGGACCAACTTCACAAGATCATAAAACCTAATCTAACTGTAAGAACACGAAGAACAAATAGGACTAGAACCAAAATTAAGAAATCTTCATCAAGAAAGAATGGATTGGGATGCAAACCCAAACATAGATTCATCATGATGTCCAAAATATGCCATTTGGATCGCATGAGATAAGGAGCCAACTGTAAGGATCGCAACGCAAAACAAAAAAACTGACTAATAGGAACAAACTGCAAACAAACTAAAAAATAAATATTTTTGGTTGATGTAAGATTGCTAGGAACCTAGGATGCTTCTGCATCAGACACCCCAGGTGAGAAAAAAATATTTCATAAGAGAAAATTATGAACATCTGACAGGATGTGGGACATAAATCCCATGCTCATTCTTGATCCAAATATATGCAACTCTTTGTCTTTGCACTTCATCTTCATCTTTTGTCAGATCCATCAACCTACTCTACTCTATACTTACTCTGTCATACCTCTCATCAACATCATAATTCTGACCACTGCCTCCTTTCTTTCACATAAATGAATTACCTTTGCTACAAGGCTTTATCTGATCAGCAACCAAGGTCTTTTACTGCTTCGGTGTACCCTTCTTATAGTCTAAAACCAACTTGTTCTCTGGTCTACCTTGAAGATTCTTCTTTAGATCCATACCAACCTCTTTATTCAGCTTCTCTGAACAACAACTCTTTACCATGCTCAAATTCCTTGCACTCCTCCCTTCTTCTTCCTTCAAAGGAACCAACTTAAATTTTTTCCCATCCTTCTCTATTGTGACCATATTTCTTTTGTAATCATGAACAATTCTTCTATCAAATTGCCAAGGTCTACCCAATAGAGCACGATAAACACTTATGGATACCGCGTCACACAACACCTCATCTATGTAAGGTCCAATGCTAAAGATGAACAAATAATGCTCTTTCAACTCCACCATGTGTTCATCTAAAAACAAACTTATCTCATAAGGAAAAGGATATTAAACTTCTTCAATCCAAGCTTCTGCACCATCTCTTCTGATGCCAGATTATCAATATTTCTGCAATCCATATCAAGCTTACAACATTTACCTCCTGATTTACATACAATCCTAAACAAAATTATCCTTTGTATATGTTCAACTTCCTTATTGCTCAACATGACTCTCCTAAGCATAATAGATTCTCTCATCTCAGGTTGTGCTATAATTTCCTCAAGTTCATTAGTAGCTCGATCCTCATGTGTCACAAGATTATTCTTTCCCACACTCTTGCTGGACCCTTCAGAACATTGAAAAGCTCTATGTCCTATACAACCACATTTGAAACAAGAGCCTTTGAATTCTCTACTACCATTCCCTCTTCTAAGTGTCTTTTGATCAGGGTCTACCTCAATGGTTTACTTCTCTTTTCTAATGCTACTTTCTTTCTTCTCATTTCCTCTAGGAGTAATCAATCTCTTCTTCAACTTATCTTCTACCCTCAATGCATACTGATAAGCATCCCCCACTGTAGAAATTCACATCATACTCAACTCAACTTGAATATTAAATCTTAGACCATTAATATACCTAGCCACCTTCTCCTTAGATACCTCTCAATGTCAAGATTTGATTGACATCTTATAGGACTCTTTAGTGTAATCCTTCATGCTCATGTCCTTCTACTTCAAGTTCTGCTACTTCTTGAACAATTCTAATTCATAATCCTCAGGAATGATCTTAGCTTTCAATCTAGGAACCATCACCTTCCATCTAGTGATTTTCTTCTCACCATGTTCCTCTTTATCTTTCTGCAATTCTTTCCACCATAAGGCAACATGACCCTTCAACTTAGTCCATGCTAACCTAACCCTCTGGGGATCATTGATATCTTAAAGCTCAAAGTAATATTCTAGTTCACCAATCCAATATATCAAATCCTCAGGCTGCAATGATCCAATGAAGGTAGGAATTTCAATCCTACAACTTTTACTTACTTGTGCCATACCCCTTAATAATATTTATTCATCTCTAGGGATCTCAACATCTACAGTCTCAAGATCTTCAACAAATTCCTCATATTCCTCTTTAGTCTCAAAATTCCTTTGCAATTCAGTCAACACATTTATGATCTCATTTCGCATCTCATTTTTGAAGTGCTCCATCATTTTTTCTAGCCTTCTAGGGTTCATCCTTCTAGGCGAAATCCTCTCAATCCTTAGGTGCAATTTCCTCAGCTTTGACGATCTGATTACAAGGTGCTGATTTTCTCTCACTCAAAAATCTATTAGAAACACTTACAACCTGCCTCTAACTCGATGATTTTATCACCCTTGGTATGTCTCGAACACCCCAACCAAAGTTCTCAACTAGCAACAATCCCCCTTGTACAAGTCCTCTATAATTACGAGTCAGATACTCACTCTGCCACCCCACAACAACCACAACTAGGGCTTCGCAAGATTAGAAACTCAATTTGCTAACACATGAACATTAAAATTGCTCTGATACCATCTGATGTGGTCATGGCCAGAGTTTCCCCAATGAAACAATTCCAACCACGCAGCTAGAGTCAGCACAACGGAAACAATCAATTCCATATCGTTAAGAACTCAATAATGAACATTCAACATGCTTCATAGGCCTTCATATTATCGAACAATCAAGGTTTACATCATACATGTCCAACAACATATCATCTTACATTCTAAGGCACACATGCCTGATTACATATAAAAATCTAGATCCACACTCAATGCTAACCTCTTAAAATCTAACTATTGAACAACTACTAACTAAGGAACCAACACCAAAAATATATACAAGAAATCCATAAGAAATATTCCAAATATGAATTAAATGTCATGCGAATGCACAAGGAGGTTGACCACGAGTGTAAGAACATCAAACAATGCGCCATTAAGCTTCGCTGATTGTAGAACAACTTTGCAAGATCAAAAAACCCAATCTAACCATAAGAACAGGAAGAACAAATAAGACCAAACCCAAACTTAAAAAATCTTCATCAAGAAAGAATTGATCGGGATGCGAACCCAAACATAGAATCATCACGATGTCTAGAACATGCCATTTGGATTGAATGAGATAAGGAGCGAACTAGAAGGATCGCAACATGAAACACTAGAACTGACTAATAGGAAGAAACTGAAAAATTAATCTTTTTGGTTGATGCAAGATTGCCAAGAACCCAAGATGCTCTTGCATCATTTTTCTACCACTTTTTGTAGATTTGTGCTCCTTCTCTTCTCACAAACCCTTCCATTAGCTTTAATTCGCTCTTTAAAATGTCATCAAAATTTCCTTAATTGATATATAAAGGCCATCATTAATTGCCTATGCAATCCTCCATAAGCCGTTAATGTAACTTGTATCTTATTAGTGGCATCATCGGTTTGGGTCATTTTGTTAACATTTTTGGAAGCTTGATTAGTATTCCAAACTTGTGATTTTGTCACTTTCCAACCTTTCCATTTCTCTTTTATTCTTTTATTTTTTAAAACTTCATTTGGTATCGCTAAATGTTTAACTTGTCGATATGTTTTGTTTTTAGTCCTTAAGCTTCTTTTCTTTCCCTTTGTTTTTGAAAGATTTTTTTTGTTTCTTGGGACTTGATGTATTTTTGTGAGTTTTTTTATAATTTTAAGGGTTATGATATCTCTCTCTTTTATCGCCTTTGTTTTATCTTAAATATTTGAACTTTTATTCTGTTATTGGTGATTTCCTTCTTTTTGCAAACTTTGTCGACATTATGAAAGTTATGCTAATCTCTTCTTTTTCTGCCTCTCCATCCATTGAAAACTTTGAACCCTTTCCTTTTTATAAAAAAAGTGGCCCATTTTGTGAACTTTGTCAAAGGTTTGATGAGTTTTGTGAACTTTACTTTCTACAACCATTGTTCATTTATTTTGAACTATCTTGAACTTTGTTTTTAGTAGTGCAACCTTATATGATTACTTTTTCAGAAGTTTAACTGGTTTTGCAAACTTTACAACTTGCTGACAAAGTTGAAAACATGTTGAAACAAAGACTTTTGAGTCTTTAGAAGGTTTGAAAAACTTTCAAAGTTATCAACATGCTAAGGAATGCTGATACACATAAAATCTTGACTAACCTAGCTCATTTCTTTCACTTTTTTTTTGGAATTGCAAGTTAGCATTTTAACATAAAATATAAATAAAATGAATATATTAACATCAATATAAGGGTTTTGGTAATAATGGTAGTTAGGAAAACCTTGTCAGTTACTCACATAGTTATCAAACCCTGGAAAAGTGCCAACAAAGTTATAAAATGATTAAGTAATGAAGGCTTTTGAGAAAACCCAAAAAGTTAAGGGACTTCTTTACAATATTCAATTGACTTGAAACATTGTTTTAGTCAAATGAGATAATCTTTTTTAGGATCACAACAAAAATAGGGCAACACCTTGGTAATTTGATATTTAAAACTTTATCAAGTGGATATGAATTTTTGTAACTTCGTTTTAATATTCCAATGAATAAAGTTCAAGAGAGGAGGAAAATATTATGTATAAAAGCACATAAAATTTCTAAAAGAATAATCTAGATCCCATGAACTTGACATATAGTGCTTGTAATATCTTAACCGTGACCATGTTCATGCAATATAATGATTTTTAAGAATACCTTAATTATGTACATGTGTGAGCATAATAAGTTTGATTCTCAATTTGGTATTCTAGAAACCAATAGACTCTTGAGAAGTTTTTATTATATACCAACATACTAGTATGCCCCACTAATCCTAGATAGTTTTTGTTAATGTCGTGTGTATGAGGGTTGCATGTATGTTTATAGGTATCTACATCACAACAATGATTCATAATGATTAGGTATTATGTAAATGAAGCTTGTGATTCTGTATACCAACCATGTCTCCCCAATCCTAGTAGCTTTATGTAAACAAAAAGTCTATATGCATGTTATTGTTGAGTTTTCCATGGATTGAATAAAACTCAAACCTAGGACCTTTCATTTTTTGTTGGAGTGCTCTACCATTGAGTTACTAGCCCCATTTGGACCAACCCATCTTTGTTTGGATGTGGCTTATTTTCAATACACTCTCTTAAGCCATTCCATAAAATGCTTGTGACTTCTTGCTAGGCCCGACATAGATATCATGCTGAGTTTTCAATGGACTATCCAAGGCTTGAACATGGGGCCAACCATTTGTTGCTAGAGTTCTCTACCATTGAGATACTGGGCTTTATAGGACTAGCCCATCTTTGGTTAAGATGTGGCTTATTTCAACTAATTATGTGTCAGTATCATTCATGTGAACCCATCTTCAAGTAGTGATGACAAAGTAGAACAAGTGTAGGAGAATATGTAGGTTTTATATGGTCAATAATGTACAATATTACATTTAAATAGCTTAGATAATTTATTGAGTGTTTGTGCTTGAATTCATTTAACTCATATCTCATTTGTTCTTATGAGCAAAGGATAAAATTAAATGACATTTAATTTGTAACCTAGAAAAGGTTGGTCAATCATCAAAGGCCACAACTTTTGCAATGTAAGTAGTTTTTTTTTCTTTTGTCACTAGCATCTTTTGACAATGGATTACACAAAAAATGGGGATTCTATTGCCATGTCCAACCATGGGACCATAGTCCAATGAACTCCATAGTTGATTTTAAAGTTTTTTTTTAGGAATAAAAAATATTGTTAAATTTTTATTACAAATTATATATTTTTTCCTTGTATCAAATTATATTGGTACACAATAATGGGGCATAATGCAAATAATTCTTGGGTGTCTTTTAACATATAGATATTTAATGGCTATAACTTAATTGCTAAAACATGCTTTCATTTTTTAAATTATTAGAATCATGAAGCTATCTATTTGATGAATGACGTGATAACCAATTATATTATGCCAACATTTAAGATTGAAAACAAGCAAATAAATATAGACAATTGTAAGAGACATGTCTAAAGAATCTTTAAGGAAAATTTGAAAATTAATCTAGAAGAAAGATGGGACATTCAATTTTATTATGTAATAGTTTTTCCTCATTGTAGCTTTTTGGATCCATATAATTATGTTAACTAGACATGCATTTAATTTGTTTAATAACTATGCGGTTTATTATTCATCTAAAAGAGAGACATAATTTCGAATTGGCTCTATTTTTGACTCATGGAATTTTTTATTTAATTGTGATGGATGTGAACATGATATGACTTATAACATTTGATTAATCTTCAATCATTTTTATGATTAAATCAGCTGAAACTCTAGTTACTAGCACTTTGTTTACTTGTAATGGGGGAAATATGACTCTATTAGCAAGAAAACTATGTTCCTTTCAGAGTCAATTTCACCACATGCACCTAGGTATATTAAACTAGTTATGATACTTTTATAGAAATAAATTATCGACAGTATACAAATATTAATAAATAAAATAAAATTTCTAGCTTTTGGAATAGAAAATAGAGAGTCCAACTAGAGAGACTTTGGTAGGAATCTAAATGTCTCAACCAAGGATAGCAACAAAATAAGTGAACATCTATGCATTGTCTTGTTTCATATGTATTGTGAACAAAAACATGCTAAAAAATAATGAAGACCCAACTTGATATTCCAATTAACCTACAAGATCTAGAGATGAGAAATGCTAACAAGTACTAGATAACAAAATATAAAAGAATGGACTTAAATATAATATTTAAACTACTTTAAATTATGAATAATAGAAATGAATCTACATAAGAAAGAAGACAATTAAAAACCCCTGTGTGTGTGAATGCCTTGAAGTATTTTCATACACATATTAGAGAAAAAAATGTTTGGAGGCTTTTTAGGGACTTGCCTCAGTCAATTCGCCACTTTGGTGTTTCCACCTCCATAATAGCCAAATAAATAGACAAAAGATAAGATAAGTGATCTGATAAAATGATAAATGCTGAGAGAGAGAGAGAGAGAGAGAGAGAGAGAGAGAGAGAGAGAGAGCTTTTTCCTTTGACTTGACAAGTTGGCAAGTGGAAAATGCCTAAAAATTCCCTTTCAACAATAAAATATCACCGATGCTAACACTATTCTCAAAAGTTTGTGCTACGTGCTAGTGCCCAAACACATCATGCTCTAATGATGGGAAACAATAAAACTATAAGGTCATGGGGACCTGGCCTAGGTCTGGTTTCCTGTTTCTCTTTCTTTTGGTTTTTGCCGCTAGTTGTGCTGCTTCACTATTTTTTTGGTGCTGGGTCTCTAGTTTTTGGCAAGCGACAAATAAATTATAATATCTTTTTCATGATTCAACTGTGTAATTTTCAAAAACTGACTACAAATAAGTTAAAAATTAATTGCAAACTAATATCTATTACAATCATAAAAATATTAAAATACCCATTAAACCTATGTACAATCACTAAATACTATATTCTACAAAATTGTTAACTTTTCTTTAAAAAAAAATAAAAAAATATGCCTTAAATTTCAAATTCTTAATTTGCCAAACACATGAAATATGAGCACAATTACTACTTGCCAACCTTTCAAACATCATATCACAACTCAAATCTAGTATTAAAATAAAAATAAATCTGAGGTGATAGGGATTGAGAGAAAAAGCCTTATTTGTTCTTCGATATTTCATCCCAAAGCTACTCATCCCCTTCCCAACTTCCCCTCACATCAAAAATTTAAAATATATTTTCCCTAAATATTTCATTGAAAAAAAGGCAAGGTCGTTTCTTTTCCGAATGCTTTTAAAGTCAACCCCCAATTTATTCATTTATAGTAAAAACACCCAGTTTTATTAATTGTAAAATATTTAAATATTACTAGAATTACGTGTAAAATTATTTTGCCTTCCATGTGCCCAGGTCATTAGATTGCTGTATGGTATCGTCAGTGCAACTCTGCTGCATGGTGACAATCTGCGTGAGAAACATCGACGACGGAGATGACGCCAATGTAAAGTCAGGGCAGCACACTAGCCGTCAGATTCTTTCTAAGTTTGTGCGATTTAAAGAATTCTTTTACAGACCTTACTCAACAGCCTCAGGTATTTATTTTTCCCAGAAAGATTTTTTTCTGTTAAGCTCGAAATTTTTTTGTGGGAAGATAAATTACCAAAACTTATACGGTGGATTTAGCGGCGTTGTCTTATTTTTTTGGTGTGTTTTTGGCACTTTTGGGATTCGCACAGTATTTGCGCTGAATTTGGAGGTTTTTCTCCAGGTGTTTTGGTTCAATTTGGAGAGTTTTTACAATATTTGGGCTGAATTTGGAGTGTTTTCGAATATTTGGGTTGACTTTGGAGTTCAGCTACAGCATTTCTACGTCATTTGAAGTTTTTTGTGGTATCTGAATCAACATGGAGTTTTTTCACGGTATTTTGATCAATTTATAACGTTTCCGTCGTCTTTGAGTTAAATTTAGAGTTGTTTAGCGGCATCAGGGATCAGTTTTGAGGTATTGTGCAGTATTTGTGTCGAATTTGAAGGTTTTCGTAACATATACATCAAGTTGGAGCATTATCAGTGTTTCTGCTAAAATTGGATCTTTTTTTGCCGAATCTGCGTTGAATTTGGAGGTTTTCTGCTCTACTAAATCAGGAGGCTTTTTAAACTTTATTTGGCTTGGAATTGGCTGTTTTAAAGGTTGATATAAAACCTTATTAGGGTTGAATGAACTGAGAGGATTTTCTGATGAAAATGGGGAGGAAAAGTTACCCTGCATCGGATTCCGATTATAAGCTTCTAGAGGAGGTTGGATATGGAGCAAGTGCGACCGTGTACAGGGCAATTTGTTTGCCTTATAATGAGGTTGTGGCTGTCAAATGCCTGGATCTTGACAGATGTAACAGTAATCTGGTAGGCCATTTCCTCAGCCTTCTGCCTGCCTCAATTTGCAAAATTTGATGTTTTCTAGGCATATATAGTAATGGGATGTTAAGATAGATGAGGCCAGAACATCATTCAAGGTGAAATTTTTATTGGATTTCTTTTCAGTCTGTGCCTTCTAATTTTCTTGACGATTTTGATCTGAATTTTGAAGTTATTTAAGTGCTTAGAATAAGTTTTATATTTTGGCATCTTCTGTACAAGGACAACAAAATTTAACATGGTGTGAATCTTCCAGAATTATGTGTACGGAACTTCTGCTTACCGATGTTTTGATTCTCTCTGTAAAAAGTCATTCAGAAACATAATTTGACAATTTTTGGTAGAAGGTAAACATTAATTCAACATTTTTTTGTTGAAGTCCACATGCTTTGAGAATGCTAATTTACCAGTCCTTGCCAAAAAGAATGAAATTCAAAGTAGCTTGTTGTGTTGATTTTAAAATAATTTTGGTTCAACTGTGTTCGTAATTTCTCGCAATCACAATCCTCATCACGGAAAATCATGTAAGGATCGAATGGTTTCTTAGTATTTACACCTACATGACTTTTAAAAATATTATAACGCTCTTTAATCAATATGCTAATATTGAGAAAGAACAAAGGCTTACTTATTTGACTATTTTCTGAAATCTAGTAATTCCCTAGATATATTGTGCATAAGATGGCTGTTCGTTTCTTGTAAAATTTACATATCGGCAAATTGGTTCTGAGTAAGTTAGCCAGTTGGCCAGAAAGTAGATTAAATATTTAAAAATGCCCTGGTTCTGTTACCAAGTATTTCTTTGACCCGCTTACTTGTTCTCATTGGGCGATTAAAACCAGGGACCTCCATTATACCATCCATTTCTTTTGTTAGAGGTACACATTTCTACCTAGATGAAGATTTGACTTTTGCTCAGCAGGTGGAACAGGGGAAGGAGTGGTAAAAAGAAAAGACAACAAGAAATGAGGGAAAGTGGGCATGGTTGAAGAAATGGAAAGCTCAAATTAGTGAGTGTTTTTCGAATGAGAAATAGAATTAGGGACCCCACAAGATTGCTTAAGTGTTGTGAGTTGGAACTGCAAAGGTTATCCATGGGGGAGATCCCGGGGTGGGGCCGATAGAAGAGGGGAAGGATATTATCATTCTTGCGGAAACACAAGAACATGATGGTTGCAAGGTTCCGGATTTTGAAGGTTACAAGAAATTTTCAGTTTGGAACAAAGAGAATGAGACAGGTAAAGGACATAGTGGAGTTACAATGCTTATAAATGAGAAGTGGCATGAAATCGTAAAATTTGAAAAAGAAGACCTAAATAAACAATACATTTGGCTGAAAATAGCAGTGAATGAGATAATTTTCAGGGTGGCTGCTTGTTACTTTGCTCCACAAAACTTTAAGTTCTACAAGAGAAGGAATTTAGATAATGAAGACCCGTATGCACCATAAAAAAAGATCTCTTTATTCAGCATCTTAGGAGAAATAAAGCTATTAGGGGACATAAATGCAAGGACAACTAATAATCAATCTTTACAGTTGAGTAGTGGTGAAAAAGGGGAAAACAATCCTCTATTGTTGGAAGAAAGCAGCGGTCAATCTTGGAAAAGAGCTTTGCAAGATGGTACTGGGGGTGTCTCGCATTTTGGGATAGAATTATTGGGGATGTGTAGTTTGTTTGGCATGGTTATCTGCAACAGCATGAGAGGCTGGCCAACTTCGGGGGGTATCACTTTCAAAATATATAATGACCAAAGTGTGGTAGATTATGTAATTTGCTCTCAAAATCTTACATCTAGAGTGTTTAGTTTTGACATTGAAGAATGCTCTATCGAGATGAAATCCGATCACATGCCCCTCTTTGTTAAGTTAGACTTTTCTTCAAGTAGCCCACACACTCCACACAATAAGGGATCTACACATGCAAAAGAAAGCAGCTACCAAAGGCAAAATCCTCATAAATCAGGAGAACAGGGACATCTTCAATGCTGTGCTTAAGCAACAATTTCATGAAATAAATAACTTCTTTGTAGATGAAAGGGTCAATAAGGAGAGTGGTCATGTTCATAGTAGTTTGCTGATTTGTTCTATTCACAAGGCTTTAAGTGCATGTAAAAGGTTGTGCAGAATGAAGAGGGCTACAAATACTTTTTCGGCAAATCCGTGGTATGATGAGGAATGTAAGGCAGCCAAGAGATCTGTAAAAGGGAAAGATTTAAGGAAAGAAAACAAGAAGTATGCAAAATTGATTCAAGCAAAAAAAGAAGAGTATGTATAGGCATGAAGGAAGGAGTTAATCTCTCTTGGAAAACACAATCCCAAAGAGTTTTGGAAGGAACTATGAAAGAGGAGAAAACAAACTGAGAACAATATTTCAGATGCTCAATGGCTAGAACTTTCAAAGATACTTTATGAGTGGATACGAGAGGAGAACTCTCCTTCCATAGTGAATACATTGGTAGAACTCTTCATGGTGGATGATATCAAACAGTGAATAAAGAAATTAGTAAGTGGTAAAGCTAGTGACATTGATGGGCTTTAGGCTGAATTTTTAAAATGGGGAGTTGAATTCCTTGCCCCTCACATAAAATGAATCTTCAGTAGTGTCATTCAGCATGGTTTCCTGGCGGATTGGACTAGTGTGGTTATTCATCTCTCTAAAAGTGGGGATATCAATAACCCATCTAACTACTGCACTAGTATGGTCAACCCCCTTTTTGACAAATTTTATGGGAGCATGGTAGAACATGAATCAGCAATTGGGCGGAATGTGAAGGAAAAATTGCAAAAGGGCAAGCTGGTTTTAGGCCTAGACATTCCACCATTGATCATTGCATCGCCCTTCGACATTTGATAGAGAAGATATGGGACAATCGGGGGGAAGAAGCATATTGCTGTTTTGTAGACTTTAAGAAAGCCTTTGACACAGTGCCTAGAGACAAGCTATGGAACAAAATGGAAGAATTGGGTATCCCTAACGTATATAGAGCGACTGTGCATAGACTATATGATAGAGTTAGGGCCAAAATCAGAACTATTAAAGGAATGTTCGAATATTTCGGTAGTGACATTGGTGTTAAGCAAGGATGTCCTTTATCCCACACTTTGTTTGGTTTATACATTGATAAATTAGAAACTTGGTTAAACAGAATAGATGGAGGTGTCCAAATGGCAGGATATGTGGTGAAGCTTTGTTTATATGTTGACGATCTTATCTTAATATCAAAAACAACTCATGAATTAAGAGATCATTTAAGGACCTTATAACACTTTTGTTAAGAGGTAGGGATGTAGGTTAACATTACCAAAACCAAAATCATGATTTTCTCTTTAAAGATGAAAGAAAAACAAATCACCTTACTTTTTGAAGGCAACCCATTGGAAATTGTGAAAGAATACAAATATTTTGGGATTGACTTCCACTATAAGCTTAGTTGAGAGACTTGTAGGGCAAAAAGGATACAAGGGGGATGGAAAGCATCATATCTACTCCAAAATAGGTGCAGAAAAGTTGAACTTTGGGATTAAAAAAACAAAAATACTATTTTCAGTTTGTTGGTCACTTTGGTTGTTTTTTATGGTTGTGAAGTTTGGGGAGGTAGAATGTCAAACTGTGGATGGAGACAGAAAGTATTCAGAAGCACCTAATTACAAGCAGTCTCAAAGTTAAAACCTCAGTATCATATGAGATTCTTTTAGTGGAAGTAAGTACTTTTCCATTGGAGGCGTCAACAATAATCCGGTTAATAAGTTATTTAAAGAAGGTTGAAAACGTGGATAACCAATGCTGGCCCAAAATTGCGTTGGAAGAGGGTCTTGACGGTAGGAAGAAAACTTGGATGAAACAAAACAAAAGGTGGTTGAACAAATGAAACATCAAGTTGCTTGAGTGTCCTAATAGCAACGAGGAAATAAATAAGTTTGTCGTAAGTTTCAGACTACCATGTGTGTAAGAACCCTCTCTGGTTCTAACTCTGACAAGCATTGAATTGTTTCAATTTTGGTTGTTTGTTTTGATGAATGAATGTGGTATATTTGCAATGTTTGATATGACAATATAATGCAACAAATAAAAGATATTGCAATAATAATTTTCCAACTCAAACTTGAAATTGCATTGAAAATACACAACTGAAAATTCCAGATTTTTATACCAGCTTGAATACTCAGAATTTTGACAATATATTGACAACCTAGTTCATTAAATAACTCCTATTATCTAAAACAACAATACCCAAAAAATCTAGGAGTTACACTTAATGAACTCATAGGTAATACATATTACACAAAGTAATTGGTAAAAAATGATTGTGTTATTAACAATTATCAATGTGATCAATATAAAGAATTCACAGGAGATAGAAAATAGAAAGTTTCTAAAAGAAACTTCAGAAGATCGAGTAATCGATCTTATCTAAACTTATCTATCTAATTTACATATATTTACATAAGATGACCATTAAAGCAATAAACAATATAATACTATTCTAATACCCTCTCTTAATGGTCAATCTGTCAACAACACCAAGCTGCCCCCTAAATTTAGCAAAATTATTGGACCAAGAGGCTTGGTGAGAATGTCTATAGTCTGATCCGCAGTTGGAACATACTGCAACTGAACTGTCCCGTCTTCAACCAACTGCCTAATGTAATGACAATGAACGGCCACATGCTTGGTTCTTTCATGGAAGACTGGGTTCCTGGCAAGCTTGAGAATGCCCTCATTATCAGCAAACAAGGGAGTCGAGCCTACTTGAGACATATGTATATCCGCAAGCATTCGACGAAGCCAAACTGCTTCACAAGCTGCCTTAACAACTCCTCGGTACTCTGCTTCTGTCGAGGAGAGAGATGCTGCCTGTTGCTTTTTACTAGTCCATGTGACTGCACCAGATCCCGAACTGAACACATATCGAGAGGTTGATTTCTTATCATCAACTGAACCTGCCCAATCTGAATCTGTGAACCCACTGAGTCTAGTATCATGACTTTGAGTGTAAAGAAGTCCATAATCAGGAGTGCCCTTCACATAACGTAGCACACGCTTCACTGCTACCCAATGATCAACCTTGGGGGCTGTCATGAAGCGTGAAATATAGCTGACTGCAAAATTGAGATCAGGTCTAGTAGTAGTAAGATAGATGAGACTGCCTACTAGTTGTCTGTAAGTGGTTTCATCAACAGGAAGAGAATTAGACTTGGCTGATGACTTCAGCCCTTTCTCCATAGGTGTAGAAGCAGGTTTACAATCCTGCATTCGAAACCTGTCAACCAAGTTCCTGGCATACTTAGACTGAGAAACAAAAATGGTGCCATCAGTCTGCCAAACCTCAACACCTAAACAATAATCGAGAAGCCCCAAATCTGTCATATCAAAATCCTTGCACAGGTCTTGTTTGATTTCTGCAACCAAATGTGCTGAACTGCCAGTAATGATCAAGTCATCCACATAGACAAGGAAAAGAATATCACCGGAGCGTTTGATATACAGATTACTGTTAGAAGGACAATGCTAAAAACCACGAGCAACCAAGTATTGATCAATCTTGATGTACCACGCTCGAGGAGCCTATTTGAGTCCGTATAATGCTTTCTTGAGCCTACATACTTGGTGTGCTGTGCCGGCAACCTTGAAACCAGAAGGCTGTGTCATGTAGACCTCTTCCTACAACTCACCGTTGAGGAAGGCACTCTTCACATCCATCTGATGGACTTTCCATCCACATTGAGCTGCAATAGCGAGAAGAAGACGAATTGTACTCATCTTGGCAGTAGGAGCAAAAGTCTCCTCATAGTCAATGCCCTCCTACTGTGTGAACCCTCGAGCAACTAATCTGGCCTTGTATTTATGTAAGGTACCATCTGCATGATACTTGACCTTATATACCCATTTGCAGCTAATGTGCTTCTTCCCTTGAGGAAGATCAGAGAGAACCTAGGTGTGATTCTTCAGAAGACTCTGGTATTCGACATCCATTGCCTGTTCCCACTCTAGAATCCCTGTTGCCTCTTTAAATGTTTGAGGGTCATAAATGCTAACAGTATTTTGCTGCTTGCCCTTATTTCTAGAGGATCTACCCTCAATGAACTCATCAGGATGGAGATCATTGATTGTCTTAGCCCACCATTTAGACGAAGTGAGTAGATGTGCCAACATCAGGAAGAGGAATAACTGGAGCTGGAGGTGGAAGGAGATCTGCAACAGGTGGAAGATCAGCATCATCTAGAGGAAAGTCAGGTAGTGCGTCATCAAAGATAGAGTTTGCATCATCCCTCCCATCGGCTGAACCCAATGGAAGACAAACACCCAAATCAAAAGCCTTCAAAGACTGATCCTCTGGATTCTGCTCAGACGAGGAAAGCTGAAATGGTCCTCGTTCTTCATCAAAGACAACATCGCGACTGAAGATAAGAAGATTAGCGTCTACATCAGTCAACTGGTAAGCCTTATGGTTGTCACTGTAACCTGTAAACATAAGCTTCAGACTCTTGGAATCCAACTTAGAGCGCTGAGCATCAGGAATCCATACATAAGCTAAAGAGCCAAAAACTTTCAGGCGGCTGATCCTAGGTTTGCAACCAGTCCAGGCTTCCTCAGGAGTCTTCCCTTTAACATGTGTGGTAGACCTATTAAGGAGATAGACCGCGGTAAACATTGCTTCTGGCCAATATTTCTTAGGAACATTCCTTTGTTCCATCATAGACCTGACCATTGCTGTAATGGTGCGGTTGTGACGCTCTACAACGTCGTTTTGTTGAGGGGTGTATGGTGTGGTTAACCGACGTTTTATGCCATGTGTATCACAGAAAGAAGAGAAAGAAGTAGAACAAAACTCCCCCCCCATTATTAGACCTAAGAGATATAATAGAACAACTAGACTCTTTTTCTACCAAGGCCTTAAACTTCTGAAATACAGTAAACACATCTGATTTCTGTCTAAGAAAGTACACCCACATTTCCCTACTGAAATCATCCACAAAAACAAGAAATACATGCACCCAGTAACAAAAGTAGTGTTCATTGGACCACATACATCAGCGTGGACCAACTGTAGTACCTTTGAGGCTTGCCATGAGTCACCATCCTTGAATGGTGTCCTGTGCTACTTCCCAGCCTGACAAGCTCCACAAACTCGCTGATTATGAGTTTGAATTTCAGGTAGACCAAGTACTAAATCATCTCGAACAAGCTGAGCAAGATAATGAATGTTTAGGTGACCATATTGCTGATGCCAGAGACTGCTGATAGATGCTGATTTCGCGGTGAAGGCATGCTCAAGAGAATCACCTGTATCCACAAGTCTGTATAGACCATGATCCTCAATGCCAACAACTACAGTAGTGCGTGTCGCACGATCAACAATCGAGCACTTGTGTGCACTGAATACAACATCAAGCTGAGGAGAATGTCGCATAATCTGACTGACTGAGAGAAGATTGAGTTCCATGCCAGGAACGTAGTATTATACATTGAGGAATATGAGACTCCTCCCACCAGACTGAATCTGAACGTTGCCCTTGCCGACAACTGTAAACTCTTCACCTCCTCTAAATATAACTGAATCAGTAAAGGGAGAAAATTCTGTAAACCAATCACTCCTGCGAGTGAAATGCCGAGAAGCACCATAATCAATATACCAAGCAGAAGATTTGACATGGTCTGTAGATCTTTTAGCCATGAAAACCTAAAAGGCAGACTCTTTCTGCTCTATGTGCTCAACAACATTGGCTTTAGGCAAAGATCCTCCCTGGTTCCGTTGGTCGGAAACTAAACGATTGCGATAGTCCTTTAGCATATGGCCATATTTATGACAATAATTACATTGAATCTTTTTCTTCTTGGAACCATCCTTAGACTGACTGAAGCCTTTCTGCTGAAAAGACTGACATGACTGAGATTTACCTTTATCCTTGTGAAAGGATTTCACTGCAAAGGCCTACTCTGAGGAGGACGAGGTGGCATTGCTACCAAACTGTTGTTTCCAACGATCCTGCTGCAGAAGTTTGGTGCACGACTCGGGAAATTTCAAGTCAACATTAGTGGAAGTAATGTTGAGAGTCTCTATAAAGTGCTCATAAGTTTTGGGTAGACTTTTCAGAGTAATGACTACCATATCTTCTTCCTCCATCTTCCAACCGATAGCTTCAAGCTGATCGCGAATGTCTTTAATCTTTGTGAGATGCTCCTGTAAGGACATGCGTTGATCCATCATAATGGAGAACAACTGGTTCTTCAGAAAGAATGCGCAACTCTTGTCATATATCACATGCAACTCCTTCAAATGCTTCCAGATGTCTGCTGCAGACTTGCCAAAGGGAATCTGTGGCAACTGATCATCTGTGACAGAGAGCTTGAGAAGCATAATAGCCTCTCGATTCCAATTATCAAACTTGTCCTGATTTGCTGGGACTGTGGTCAGACGAGTCTCTGTGCCCAAAACAAGTGTTTCCAGGCGGCGGTATTCGAAGATGGTCAACATGCGCTGCTTCTAGGTGTTATAATTGCGGCCGTTGAATTGCTGATTGCCTTCCAACATCAAGTTGTTGAGTGACACCATCTTGCATGCTTCCCAATGTACAAAAAGCGAGAAAATAGAAAAGAGGCACGAACACAGAATTTGAAACACGAGTCCCAATGTAGAAAACAAAGGCTGAATCAAGTACAGACTTCAAAAAATGATAAAGTACGACTGACACAAATTTCAAGAAAAATTTCCGCCTGAGCTAGAAAATTCGACAAAGACCAAGAAGAAATCTGGAAAAACCTAGAAGAAATCTAAAATCGGGTTTTAAATTTTGTTGGCACAAATTTTGAGGCATAGAAAACGAGGAACCCAGGAAAAACAGACAACAACCTAGTTGAGCTCTCATAAAAACCTACCAAGAATTTGAGATCGAAAATTTTTTGAGCCCGAAAATTAGGGTTTCGACCAAAAAATAGGTCGCAGCTGAAAGCTTAAAAAATGGCGATTTTTTTTCTTTAGAAATCTAGAAAAAACACAGTCGTTTTCAGAGAGCGACCATATAGGTGGTCGTTTTTGACAGAGAAAGCCGCGTCCAAATTCCAACAAGTTGCAGAAAAATATCGTCAAATGAAGACGTGAAAAACCCTAGTTGGGTTGTAAAATTATTTTCTGCAAAAAAACAACCCAAAAAACTCAATAAAAAAACGTTTATTTTTAATAGATCTTAAAATTTTGAAAATCGAAATTTTAGAAAAACAAAAAATTAGTCTTCAGGCTCTGATACCATATTACGCAAAGTAATGGGTAAAAAATGATTGTGTTATTAACAATTGATCAATGTGATCAATATAAAGAATTTACAGGAGATAGAAAATAGAAAGTTTCTAAAGGAAACTTTAGAAGATCGAGTAATCGATCTTATCTAAACTTATCTATCTAATTTACATATATTTACATAAGATGACCATTAAAGCAATAAACAATATAATAATATTCTAACAATACATGCCTGGAAACCCTCTGAAAGGATGAAAAACAACAGCAGATGAATTCTTCAATAAACAAATGCTTGTAATATGATTTATAATTGTATCCATAATATCTTTACAATTTGCAGTTGATAAACCTTCAAACGCATGCTCAAACCCTCGTCCAAAATCTTCAAAACTTCACCAATTAAGCTCAAACATGACTTTTGTATAAAGCCATCGCCAGATTGCACAATTAGTTGGATATTTTACCAATTCAAAGTGCTGAAGCCTATGTAAAATTTAGAATTCCACCATGCTGAAATTCTTCAAACCCTTGTTTCTTCATTTCACCCAAATCGACAAAAAAACAAATGCACAATAGAATGATTTGCTTTTTGGCACAAGCATTGCTTTTATAATAATAAAAGATATCTTCTTTAAGATACCAAAAGCAAATAGCTTCTCTCTCACACACTTTTCACTAAAGAGCCTTTATCAAAACACTTTGCAATTAGAAGTCTTCATTTAATAGCTTTGAATTAATAATAGATAACTCGAAAGTTAAAAGCTTCATGAAGACACTTTTCACTTAAAAGGCTTCTTCAACACACCTTTCACTTAAAAACATTACTTTTAAGACTTAGGATTATATTCTATGTGATTTAATGATTAAATAATAATTTGGCCACTAAAATAATAATAACTCCCAAAATACTTATCCTTTAAATATGTCGTCTGAAATAGGAGTCACACCTAATATCTCCCCATGTGACCAAATGCACTTTCCAAAAATAGAAAGGTCCTTCTCGATCAACCTTAGACTTACTATAGATAGTAAGTATATGAAACTGAGCCCAAGCAAAGTCCAATCTGAGCCAAACGAAGACCAAACTGGAACTTGCTAAATTGGGGACATTACAATGTGAACCAAGCACATTGGTCGAAAAAATGCTTACTACATCAAATAGTTCAACCCAACTAGGGAACATGGAGAGAAAGCATATTTAGGGGCAGTTATTAGAGGGAAATAAAGGCTATTAGTGGCACATCTGAGGATGGGATCGCATCATCTCAGGTGCGAGATGAGTAGGTGGAAGAGGCTCAAATAGGTATGGGAGGAGAAAACTTGCATGTTCTGTAGCATGGGTGCAATTGAGATTCAATGACACTTTCTCATAGAATGTGCAACATATGAAGATATCTGTGCTCAGTACGAAATCATCTTGAAGGCTGATAACATGCACAATTTATTTGACAAGGATAAGATCAACCAGACTGCTAGCTTTCTAGTCAGGATCCATTGCAGGAGGTCAGACATTGAAAGGAATATGGAGATAGTTTAAGGCCGTGAGTGCTTGGTCCCGTAGACTGACCAGTTTCGTGGCCGTCATTAAAATCATTCATTCATTCATAAAACCTTTACTACTACTACAACGACTATAGTCTTCAACCTTCAGATTTATAAAAGGGAAATAAACTACCATCTGCCATTGTCGATATACATTGTATACAAAAACTACTGTTTTCAACCCCTAATACTACTGAGCAAAGACATACAAAAACTGGGCCGAGTCTGAAATACCCTTACACCCGCCTGTGCCCTACCAAAGACCATACATTTTGATAAAATTTGCTATCGTATTGACCAAAGACATCAAAAATCAAGAAACTACACCTGCACTAGCTTTAATTTTTCTTTGGCTTCCCCATTGGGCCATTGAACCTGTAATCTTTTGGCCCAAACTTGGCCTTCTTACCGCCTTTCTTCTCTGGTTCTACTAGCGCCTTCATTTGCTCCATCTTGTGGGTTCTCAAGAAATCTTTGAGTCCATCTCATCCTATCTGCGCATCAACTTTGTTTTCCTCTTTGTTGCTCATCTCACTCTAGACTAGGAACATGTGCAACATGGGTCTGATTCACCCACCTTCCCCCAATCTCTATATTGCGTGTGAATACCGACCCTAGGCTCTGCCATTGCCAAGACTAGTTTCATTTTGAAGCACCATTCTTCGTAGACGCATTCTCTCATCACCCACCTCGTTTCCTCCTTGGTTCCCATTTCCAACACCCAAGCAATGAAGGCCAAGGCAATAACCATGTTTGTTTTGTGACATGTTGATGGATGTTTTGTGACCACACTAACATTGAATAAAATACCAAGGTATCCTATCCTCTCTTGAACAAAATCCCGTGTATGCTAAGATTGAAAAGGATCATTCAAGTAATTCCAAGGCTTTTATATGTGGATAAGCTCAATGGTCATTGTGATATGCTGGTAACACAAAGGGACTTACGTAGTTTTCTCAAGACGACTCAAACAATATTGGTTTTTGGAAGCTTTTAGATGATATGACAATGAGAGTACTTTTTTTGGGGTTTTCACGAAATATGCAGAAAGTAAATGAGAGTAAGGTTGAGAGATCTATTCTACTCCTTAGAACTTGAAAGACAAGTACTACTAAAGTGAAATCTACCACACTTTGCTTTGCCAAATTCAACAACTACACAAAGAGGGTGCTATCTTCAAGGGTTGTGCGAGAAATTTTCGTATCACAAATAAACACCACCATGGAACAATGCAAATCTAGTGATAGAAGTTAAGCATCCACATAAAAGCTCAGGACTGACCTTACATTGCACATAGAAATCATCTAATAGCAAAATGTACGAGCAAAATGATTTCGCTACAACAATACTATCAACCTCATTCAATTAACATAATGGTGCTCCAAACGCATGGACTCTACACCCAGAATGATGTCGACAATCTAACGAAAAAGCGGCTCATCTAATTTGAAGACCCCTTTCAACCATTTCTCCAAAGTGCTTTCGAGGAAACACAATTCTAGGTGATGAGGGTGAAGCTTGCTTCCATGGTGCCCTCCTCACTACTACCTTTCAACGACCAAGCTTGACAAAATTGCAAATCAACGACAAAAAATCTCCTTTCTGATGGCTTTTAAAATTCATGTCTCGCCTACCACGTACCACAACCATCACATCTCATTATCCCCCTGTCCTTCGATGGTGTACAAGGGCTCTATATCATCGAGCCCAATATCTCGGAAATCCTAAAAAATCTCCCATTTCAATTTGGCAATAATGTCAATGCAGAGTTGTAGAGTATATCTGCCAACGTGTTGCCACCTCTTTTAGCATGTCACTTTTAAATCCTCAAAAGTGGCTCTAAATTTTTGATTTTTTTAATAAATTTATTTAAATTCTAGGCTAGCACTTCTCCTCTAATGATTGAGTTGACTGTAATTAATGAATCACTTTCCAAGTGGATTTGGGAAACTGATTATTTTTTGGCCAAATATACCACATACGAAGCAGCTTGAGCATGCGGTTCATTATTTGTTCCATTAATCAGTTGCTTTGCTGCAAGGGCTAGAAGGTTTCCTGATGTAGGAGCATCCTGGGTGTAAGGGCAATCTTGCATCACCCAAAAATATTTCTGTTTGCTTTTCAATAAGGGCTATCTTGTGCAGAGCTACTATCTATGGAAACTTGCCATTTTTAGTAAGTTGGTCATACGATCTCAGAATGTTTTGATTTCACATGTGGAGGTTCATCTCAGTCTTATCAGCCTGCCAGTAAAGTTTCATGGCTAGATCAGGTCTAGTTTTGAAGATATTAAAGATTTTCGGTATTGGCAGCAGGGTACAGAAACTTTGAACTCAGTTTTGAAGGCTTTAGAGGCCCCGGATGAGGTCGAAAATTTGGGCGACGGGCGCTTGCGCTGGTCAAGCTTGTAGAGCGCTTCGTGGTCTTTTCGGATTGGGGTCATAATAGTCAATCGGGTCAACTGGCGATGACTTATGGTCTTCGGAAGTTGGGTCACCTGAAATGGCGAAAAATAATTTTTCTTCAAAATTTCTGTTCGGGTTTCAAAAGTTATTTTGAGCCGACTATGATGTAATAAATTGTAAAATAAAAATAATTCTAAGTTTGGTCGGCCCTATGGGCTAAATTTCTGGAACCTTCTCGGGTGGTGGAAATTGCCTATATAAAGAAGGCCCGTAGTGTTGTCTAGGGCAGTTTTGGGTAGATCTGGGTAATAATTCGAGGCTTTGTCCTACAGAATATTGTAAGGGGAATGCCCATGTGGCTTTGCATATTNTAATTCTGAAAGTTTGTAATTCCACATTTGTGGAGATAATAAGAAGCCCATTTTCTGTTCTTGCAAATTGTTGTTGCTTCTCTGTTTCTGTTATGTGTTTGTGGCATTAAGGGGAGCACCCTTCATCATTTCCATGCCAATCTCTTGCTACGAATCCTACTCTGGATGGACAAAGATTACCTTATTCAATTTGTTCCATCCAGCTTTGGTCTTTCCCAACTACACTCAGAGCAACTTGCTCGTCTGGATCCCTTAAAAAGGCACATTAACAGGTCGAGCACTATGATATAAAGGTGGAAACATAGACAAATATGCAATTAACAAACTGGAAATTAATAGGTTGTAAGGCATTTTTCACCATCTTCATTTAGTTCATCCTCCAAAACAAACCAAATCTTTGGTGCATCAGTCAACTAAATACATGAGTGCTCTATGACTACAAAATGACTTCTTTCAATGAACATATGGGTTTTGTTGGCCCAACTAGGGCTACATCCAATCGATGAGTTTTCCTTGTCTTTGCTACTTACTAGACCCTCTGTGACACCTCTAGTAGCTTCATCTCTGACATACTGACAAGGAAGAAATTTGGGTGGGCAATCATGAAGTTATTGAAACTACCTCGGATTTTTTGACAGGATGAATCAGAATGCCTTATGCAAAAGAGGTATAATGTACCAAACGATGGAAGTCACCTGAGGGCAAGTACCCGACGACAATGTACCCGGGGGTATGTATTGGATGACAATGTACCCGAGGGCAAGTACTTGAGGGGAAATACCTGAGGGCAATGTACCCAAGGTGAATGTACTCGAGGGGAAGTACCTGAGGGCAATGTACCCGAGGGGAAGTACCTGAGGGGAGTGTTCCCGTGGGGAAGTATCCAATGGAAAATACCCGAGGGGAAATCCCTTTGACACCTTCGACCCTCAATCGTCAGCTCCCTTTGGCACTCGGCACCCTTCGACTCTAACAACAATTTTCCAATTGTACAACCAAGTACCCGTATGGTAATTAGGCTTCACCGTATGGGAAGTAGGTGTCACCTGTACAACAAGGTACCCGTAAGGTGATTGAGATTTCCTCTTACGGAATATGTTTTGCCCGTGCAGAAAAGTAAGCCCACACACTTCCAAACACTCCATACGACAATGTAGGTTGTTACTTCAATTGAAACACGATGAAGGATACAAACGTAGATAATTCCTCTGCCAATATTATTGCAGATACAGGTTGAATCATCAACACAAAGTATGCACTGTCAACAACATTGAATGCCCAAGAACTAGATATTTGTATTTTTAGATGATAAGAATATAACTTGCATTACATCAAATTTGTCTTCAATAATTCAATTGAAGACTTCACAGATTTGGATCATAGGTAGAATAGGGTGAGGAGTGATTCCCACCGAAATTGCGGATACAAAATAGGGAGGGTCTTGCACCTTCGAAATTGCAAACAAGGACTCAATTCCAACTAGAATTGGAAATACACAAGAAAATAAACTCCATGATGCTACCTACAGTGCCAGCCAACGCCTTATAAGGGCCTCAAGAAGTTTATGGAAAGTTAGAATGGGCCGACATAACCTTATTTATTTTTTTATTACTTTATTTTATAATTAAATTAATTAATTAAAGTAGTCCGTATGATATTATTTAAATTTGGGACCACTTAATAAATTAATTTAATTAAATCACTTCCAATTTATTGGGGACATTACAGTCCTCCCCGCCTAGAGATTGCTTGCCCTCAAGCAATCGCAAACGCGGTCCTGTGAATCTTGCTAGGGGTGGATCATGAATCTCTCCTATGATCATCTTCTTCATCTTTGAGTCTCGTACCAAATAGATCTTGTCATTGTAGTAGATGACATCATCAACCACACTGTATCTATCATCTTGAATTTGTCTGTCCATCAATTGACAAGCAAAGGTGTTCTTGGAGTACTCAACCAACAAATGAGCCCTCCAATCCTTGGAAACCTGAAACAAAGAGCATATGGTAGGTATCTCATTGGTTGCCACATCCTTCATGTCAAAATCATATGCTTGAATCTCAACATGTCTTATAATTGCCTCCATCCTTTCCGCTGAAATCCCTCTCGGACCACCATTCTACACTCCTCTAAGTACCACCCTCTTGCCATCCACTTCGAATGAGAATTCCATCCTTTTGAAACTCTGTGTACTGGTCGAGAGTCTCCATCCATTGAATTCCCAAGATGACATCCGTATCATCCAAATCTACCGCAAAGAAATCATCTGTCATTGTGTAGTTTCCCACTGTGATGCCCAGTTGCGGGACCACATCAGTGCAGGGTAGTAAAGTTCCTCCTGCCACCTTGACCTCAAATCCTTCATGCTCCACCGTGTGCAATTCTTTCTTGGTGAGAAGTGATGAATTGATAAAATTAAGTGTCGCCCCACTATCAAGCATGACTATGACTCACTCCCCCTGGACTACGCCACAAACCCGAAATACGCTACATCCGGAAGTCGCGGAAAGTGTAGCAATGGAACCTCCCTTTCACACATGAGTGGTGATCCTTTGATGCAGTCAAGGATGGAGAAACCTCAAGGAGATCATTCCAATCCTTGTAGCCAATACAACACAATGGAAACAATAAGCCAAAAATGGATAGAAATGAGAGATCAACCTTCTATTATTATCGAAAAATCATTTACAACAGATTTGCAACTTGCAGTCTCACATGTCAAGCATACATGCCTGGTTATGATAAGAAAACCCTTACAAATCCTAGCCAAACTAAATCCAAATAATCTTATGAAGATCACTTCCCCTTAGGAACAAGTCCATAAGCTTATAAAGCAATCTCAACACTAGGTCGGCCTAGGAAAGATCTCTTTTCCCAATAATTGAGAAAACGTGTTACAACAAATTGGTCAAGACCCAAAACATTAGGTTCAACCTCCATTGTAATAAATAAGAGATGCAATCATACAATAAAATCGACCTCAAACTTATCAATGAGCTGGCACGATCACGTACGAAGATTCCCATCGGAAGATCAAAAAATGATCGGAAAACACAATGACTGACTAGGAAAATGAAGAACAAGACAGTTAAATGAAAGAGAGATTGTTGCATTTGGAAAACACATACAATATAGAGTTATTACATTTGCAGCTATCCTAAAACTTAACATGGTAGTTTGTTGATGGTGAATGTGCGACTTTCTCAAAAAATACAGTCTCAGTAAAGGGGCCATATCTCACAAATCCACCGTTGAATTTTTCTGAATTTCGGATATGGTGAAAAACAAATATTGAAGAATCCACCTGAGCGATTGGAGAGAGAGTTTGGGGTTAAAAAGTTATGACGGGTCTATGTGAAATTCCTGAAAGTGGCTTTCATTAAAGAGATATATATTAATTTGTTATGATCGTGGTCAAGCATTAACAAAGAAGAATGTATTCAAGGAAGTGTCTCTTTATAGAAAAAATAAATTTAATTATAGAGTTTCACCTCTCTTGGAGCAATCAATTCATTTAACAAGAAGACATGAGTATTGTTCAACGATATAAGAGTGGGAATTGTACATTGTGGGGGGGAATAATAACCAATGTTACATTTCCATTCGATCCATCCTTAGTGAAGAGTGAGAAAATGGTGATCATCCACTCTAGGTTGTTGCTCTACATGAAGGTCGTCGACATGGCTAGCACGAATAACATTATGATCTCCTGCAGCATGTCCTCCACAAACAACTTCAAAACTTGATGAGAGTTGATATTTCCTATATGGGCTCACCTTACAAAAGGAAATATTTGAAACTAAAGATAAGTATTCCATGTTTTATTAATGCACATGAATTATTGAGTTTGAAATTTATGCTATAATATTGGCTAGTAAAATCTTGTATGCTTCTATCTTTGGTATTTCCATATGAGATAGTTTAGTTTATAAGCTATTTGTAATCTCTCTTTGACATACGTTCAGGACAAAAGCACAAGAAATTGTTTTCAGAGGGAGTTTGAATCTTCAGAGGTAACTTTGGATGAGGATCTAAGAAGATTGATATCAGACTCAGAGGGGGTCTGACAGGTCATCTTAAGCAATCTTGGATTATCAACAGATTAATATCTTCTCAATGAGTACTCTGTGAAAGAAGTTCGAGGTGAAATCCCTTGTTTTCACCCTCTGCGCCGAGGCATGATGGATGTCATGTGTGTGACTCCATATTTTTAATGGGCCTGCCCCTTGTGTACATCATGAGGAAGTGATGACTTCCAAATGATTATCACTTGTATTTGTAAGAGTTATTGAAAGGTGAC
>MU224523.1:1825153-1871283 GCA_018584345.1 Thuja plicata | reverse complement strand
ACATGTTGATTAATGATAATATAATATATATGTTATATTATTATTAATCATATGAAATTTAATATTCAATATTAAATTATTATATTATTCTTAATTAATAATTGATTGATGAAACATTATAAGATTGTTTAAATTATAATTAATGGGAAGAGGCATGTCCTTTCTTATAAATAATAATGAATAGATATGTCCCATGAAGGGACATGTCTCTCCTAGCGTCATTCCCAATATAAATGAAAGATAGATTGTTGCCTATGGAAAACACATACAATATAGAGTGTTATTACATTTGCAGCTATCCTAAAACTTAACAAAATCATCCATCCTTGGCAAAGGAAACCGATACTTAATTGTAATCTGGTTGATAGCTCTTGAATCAGTACACATCCTCCATTGTCCATCTTTCTTAGGTGCTAACACAACAAGCACTGCACATGGACTCAAACTTTCTCTGATCAACCCTCTCTGCAACAAATCTTGCACTTGCCTATCGAGTTCTTCATTTTCTGTTTGTGTCATCCTATATGCTGCTTTATTACGCAGACTAGCCCCTGGTATCAAATCCATTCAATGACTAAAACTTCTCACCGGTGGTAATCCATCCTGTACATTATCTGATATGATGTTAGCATACTCATTCAACAACCCAGTGATTTCTTTAGGATGTTCTTCTACCAAGACATTCTTCTTAGACTTCTTAGGATGTTCTTCTACCAAGACATTCTTCTTAGACTCCTTAGGTACTAAGGCAAAACACTCATTATTATGCTTCATGCCATCCAAAAACTTCCTACCATCCACTAGACAAATTCTTGCACTGGTACATACTTCACTCTTAAGAGGTTCCTCTAAAGGTAGCAAATTTTGTTTCATCCCATTAACAACAATAGTGTAAACATTCTTTCTACCATGATGTATAGTTTGCCTATCATACTGCCATGGTCTATCCAACAAGATATGACACACATCCATAGGCATAATATCACACAACCTCATCATAATACTTCCCAATCTTGAATTTAACTAGGCATTGTTCACTTACTAGTACCTTGTTTTCATCTTGTATCTATGCAATCTGATAGGGTTTAGGGTGTTCTATCCTCTGCAACTTTAATTTGTCAACCAACTCCTTTGAAGCAAGATTATCAGATTTGCCACTATCTATGACAACATTACACACTTTGTTTGGTACCTTACATCTAGTTTTGAACAAATTCTTCCTCAGTATAGACTCCTTTTGTTCTCTATGGTATAGGATTCTCCTAGTCATCAAGGTTGCACCTTCCTCTGCTTGATTGTTGTTCACTGAACCAATGGACTCTTCATCAACAAATGTTGTTCTCCTACTGCCTTCTGCCTTCTTCTCAGAGTTACCTTGCTTGCATTCAAAGGCTCTATGTCCCGCTTTACCACATTTGAAACAAGTGCCACTGAACTTCCTCCGTTCACCACTACCTTGTCCATCATTCCAATAGGAACTCCTATCATTCCTCCTGTAACGATCATTGTCCTTAGCTTCTGACTAACTTTTGCCCTGATCTGCAAAAGATCTGCCTCTACCTCTTTGGAATCTTCCTCCTCTGCCTCTTTGTCTTTCCTCATGCCTTGTGTTCAGCTTCTCTTCAGCCTTCAAGGCCCACTTATAAGCCTCTTCCACACTCCTAATCTGCAACAAACTGATTTCATCTTGTATGGACATCCTCAAACCATTAAGATACTGAGCAACTTGTTCAGCCTCATCATGTATATGACCCGATCTGATGTTCAACTTGTAGAACTCTTCAGTATAATTTTTAACACTTAGGTGTATTTGCTTCAAGTTTTGCAACTTTCTAAACAAACTTACTTGGTAGTCCTTAGTCAAAAACTTAGCCTTCAACTTAGTCATCATCCTATCCTGAGATTTGCTCTTGTCTTTACTCCTCTGCCAATCTGTCTGCGAATGTTCCCACCATAGGGATGCATGTCCTTTTAACTTAGTGCAGGCATACTTTACCTTCTTCTCTTCATTAGTTCCTTCAAGTTCAAGATACTTGTCCATCTCTATGATCCAATCTATCAATTCATCAACATCTAAGCTGCCATGATAATCAGGTGGGTTGAAATGAGGCCTCCTTTTAACATTAGTCAAGGCTCTAATGAACCTTTCCTCTTCATGATTCAACTCCGGTTGTGCCCCATTGTTCTCTTTTTCTACTGATGGTTCTTGATTTTGTTCATCTCCTTCTTCATCACTTGCATCTTCTATATGTTGTCCACTCCTTTGAGCAGTCTCTACTGCTTCCAATCTGGCAGTAATTTGTCTCAATGAGTCTAAGACTGCTGGATCTGCATTCCTAGCTCTACCTCTAGCGTTTCTCCAAGCCATTTTCACAATCCTTAGTAGTTGTAGGTCAGATCCTTTCAACTGCCACCCCACAAGCAAACCCTAGGTTGCAAGACCCTGCTCTGATACCACTTGATGCAGTCAAGGATGGAGAAACCTCAAGGAGATCAGTCCAATCCTTGCAACCAATACAACGCAACGGAAACACTAAGCTAAAAATGGATAGAAATGAGAGATCAACCTTCTATTATTATCAGAAAATCATTTACAACAGATCTGCAACATGCAGTCTCACATGCTAAGCATACAGGCCTGATTATGATTAGAAAACCCTTACAAACCCTAGCCAAACTAAAGCCAAATAATCTTATGAAGATCACCTCACCTTAGGAACAAGTCCATAAGCTTATAAAGCAATCACAACACTAGGTCGGCGTAGCAAAGATCACTTTTCCCAATAATTGAGAAAACGTCTTACAACAAATAGGTTAGGACTCAAAACATCAGGTTCAACCTCCAATGTAATAAATAAAAGATGCAATCATACAATAAGGTCGGCCTCAAACGTATAAATGAGCTGGCACGATCACGTACGGAGATTCCCATCGGAAGATCGGAAAATGATTGGAAAACACAATGACTGATCGGGAAAATGAAGAACAAGACAGTCAAGCAAAGAATTTACAAAATCTTACGCGCGATGAATCCAAATGATGTGCGATCATAGGATAAGGTCCAACACGTAGCCACAACCACACGGTAGCGACCGCAACACAAAAAGAACAACCACAGATCGACCACTAACAGAAACACCAGATTGATCAAACAAGTAAACAAATATTTTTGTTTGATGCAAGATTGCTAAGATCCCAAGATGCTCCTGCATCATTCTTTCGTCATGATTAGTCTCTTCGTCTTGCACTTTGGGTTCTTTGCTTTCTTCCTTGTCGTTACGTGCCACCTCAATGTAATGAATCTTTCCCTTGCCAAGACAACGGTGACCCGATTCCCAAGGCTCCTTGCAAGTGTAACAAAGCTTTCTCCTTCTGAGCTCTTGACGCGTGACCTCATCCATCGGAGGCTGCTTCGGAAATGGCTCTTTGTCCTTATCCTCTCGTGGGAGAGGTGGTTGGGGATGTGCATGATTCTTGAAGGATGAAGTAGCCATGTTACGTGCTTTCCTGTATGCCTCCGTGAGTGTGTTGGGGTTGAAACCTTTGACCCAACCCTTGAGGGGTTCCATCAATCCGTCCATGAACAGTATGACTAGTCTTCTCTCAGACATGTCGTTAACCAATACTGACAGCCTCTGAAATTCTGAAATGTAATCGTCCACCAATCCGGTCTGCTCAGTTGTGCGAACTCCTTGAAGTTAAGTTCTGGATCCTTCCCATCAAAGCGATCAATGAGTCTCTCTGTGAAATCAGCATATGAAGTAACTCAATTGTGGCCGAGTGTAACCATCCCGTGATGCCACCATTCGTGAACGACTCCTTCCAAGTGAAGCACTGCAAATTTGATTGCCTCATCTTCAGGCTTTTTGTTGAGTTGGAAGTAGGTATCGACTTTTTGTACCCACGCTCGTACTGATGTTTTCCCGGACCCATCAAAGGATTATAAATTTAGCTTGCCAATCTTCCATTTGATGTGATTGTTGTAATGGTCATGGCTCCTGCTATCAAAATATTTCATTCGTAGATCTACATAATCCTTGAAGGATATCTCCCCCTCAAGATTCACATCCTTCCAATCTTGTCTCAATTGCTCTTTCATCTCCAGGAAAGTAGGCTCCTGCTCTCTGTGGGGCGCTTCTGTTCTTTGGGGAAATGTTGGCATCAACGACTGATAGTGTGTGTTGTGTGTTGACCTTCCAATGACCGGATGATTGCCATGACCATTGTGATCTCCATTTCTTCTGCCTTCCACCATTTGTCGCAGTGTCTCCTCCATGAGTTGTTGTTCTCCCCTGGCAATGGCTTCATTGAGATGAGCTCTGCTTCTTGTTAGCTCTCTCCATAATGTTGTGATTTCAGCGTTAGGTTCCCCCATTCTGTCCGTAGAACGATACCTCCTTCTGGTGTATACTGTGAGCTCGTTTGGCATTCACTTCTCGACAGGCTGGCAGGATCACCGGCTCTGATACCACTATAATGTACCAAACGATGGATGTCACCCGATAGCAAGTCACTCGAGGGCAAGTACATGACAGCAATGTACTTGAGGGGAATGTACTAGAGGGGAAGAACCTGAGGGCAACTACCTAAGGGAATGTACCCGAGGGGAAGTACTCGAGGGGAAATCCCTTCGACACCTTTGGCCCTCAATCCTCATCTCCCTTTGACACTCGGCACCCTTCGACTCTAACGACAATGTTCCACTTGTAAGACCAAGCACTCGTATGGTAATTAGGCTTCACTGTATGGTAAGTAGGTGTCACCTGTACAACAAGGTACTCGTACGATGATTGAGACTTCCCCCTACGGAGTATGTTTTGCCCGTACATAAAAGTAAGCCCACACACTTCCAAACACTCCGTACGACAATGTAGGTTGTTACTTCAATTGAAACACGATGAAGGATCCAATCTTAGATAATTCCTCCGCCAATATTATTTCAAATACAAGATGAATCATCAACACAGAGTATGCACCGTCAACAACATTGAATGACCAAGAACTATATATTTGTGTTTTTAGATGATAAGAATATAACTCGCATTACATCAAATTTGTCTTCAATTGAAGACTTCACAGATTTGGATCATAGGCCAAATAGGGTGAGGAGTCATTCCCACTGAAATTGCAAATACAGGATAGCTCGGTCTTGCACCTTTGAAACTGCAAACAAGGACTCAATTCCAACTGGAATTGCAAATACACAAGAAAATAAACTCCACGATGCTACCTACGGTGCCAACCAACGCCTTATAAAGGCCTCAAGAAGTTTCTGGAAAGTGACAATGGGCCAACATAACGTTATTTATTATTTTATGACTTTGTTTTATAAATAAATTAATTAATTAAAGTAGTCCGTATGATATTATTTAAATTTGGGACCACTTAATAAATTAATTTAACTAAATCACTTCAAGTTTATTGGGGACATCACAAGAGGACAGGGTGAACAGGCTTGAAATCTCTAAGTTTTCCCTCTTTTGAGTGAGAGCAACATGTTTGAGCACCATAGTGAGATTTCTACAAAAATCTGACTGTTCCTCATGTTGCTGGATAACTGCCAAGATCTCCTTGCATAGAACACTGGTGTTGCCATGCGAATTTTGCATCTGGGATGCCTGAGCACCAGTTTGGGCCTACTGTGCTACATCATCAGGAGACAGAGGGCAGTTGACTTCTTGAAGAATTTGCATGATCCAATCCCTAGCCAATTTGAGAGGCACTAGATCTATCATCGGTTTCTGCATAAGTGTGTGGTATTTGAAGCATGGGACTGAATAGTGCTGGAGTTCTCCAGCCCAGCACATCTCAGAAGCGATTTCACAAAGCTTCAATGTCTCTGCATCAGGACAAGGAAGAAATACTGTGAAGCCACCTGTCAGGAACTGCTCTAAATTAGAAAGGATCACACACTCACCTAGATGACCATCTCAAAGCAATCCCTGCAAACAAATCAGATTCAAAAAGCCCAGAGAAAGTTGCAGATCATATCCACACAGTGAAACATAGTAAATTCAATATAAATCATTACCCAGCAAGGCAATAAGACCTGGGAACGCCTTACATCCATTCACATGTGTGAATGGCATTATCATCCAGCCACCCTCCTCCCTCCTGACCCCCCTACATCATACCTGTCTATGAATGTGGGATGATAGTGCACGACTTGAAACAATATTTATTTTTGCATTTGCAATACTTGCCAATGATGTAAAAAATTCATAATCAATGGCCTAACTATAAGGGGTTAAAAAAGACAGGATTAAGGGAGTCTGTCTGTACACAAAAGTGGGTCTAGGGCCATCTAGACATTGTCACAACTGCTGGCAGTTAGGGGCCTGCTCAATCCCTGGATTGGTGAGTAAGTTGGCTGTGTTGTTACATTCTTAAAAGTATTGGGTGAAGAGTATATCATCAGCACACTTGCAAAAGACGAGCTTCTTCCAAGTGACTTCTGCATTTCCAATTCGGACAAAACACTTTATTCAAACCTGTTATCACAATCAAGGAATCATCTTCCACTATTAGTTTCTTGCAGCTAGCCAAGGCAGCCAGGGAAAGCCCTTCCATTAGTATCCACTCAGCGCCATTATTGATTTTGGAGCTTAGAAAGAAAGAACCCCATTTAACCGTCTTTGGGAGTTCCATAAAACACAATCGGCCCCGGCAAGGCTGTTGCTCCCACACAGAGGCTTGTCAAAATTAATCTTGAGAACCTTGTCGGGAGGTTTCACCCAATTTTGTTTTTTTGGAGCAACTTGCTTGGTGTTACCCCATGTTGAATTTTTATGAAAATGTCTTTGTATTTTTCCATGACACAGGTGCTTGGCATGATCCATCCTTGACGCTCCTTACCAACTCTTCATTCTTTAATTACTGATAAAAACACACACACACCATTTTGTTTCTATTATCAAATTATATGTTTCAAGTTTCCTAACATAGAAACACATGTGTTGTATATCCTGTTTGGAAATATATATCATTTCTTTCATATATAGTCAAAGCAACATGATGCAACTAGTTAGTTTTTGTTGTGCTAAAACCAAAATATATATTTTTTCATTTCTAGCTTTTAGAAAGCTTTGAAAACAAACAGGGACTAAGAAATTGTGATTATTCTTTTGCAGGATGACATTCGTCGTGAGGCACAAACAATGAGCTTAATAGATCATCCGAATGTCATAAGGGCATATTGTTCATTTGTTGTTGATCGGTATCTTTGGGTAGTAATGCCTTTTATGGCAGAAGGTTCCTGCCTACATGTTATGAAAATAGCTTATCCAGATGGATTTGAAGAATCTGTCATTGCTACAGTTTTGAAGGAAACGCTCAAAGCTCTGGAATATCTTCATAGACATGGGCATATTCATCGAGATGTGAAGGTAACTGAACTTAAAATGGACACTACTATTAATGAAATGATTACTGACTTTAATGAACAACCAGAAGCATCTTCAGCAAAGCAAGTTTCATGATTTTTCTCAAAAAATGGCCTTGGTTAGTTTACTATGTGTTAAATTTTTACAGGCTGGAAACATTCTTGTTGATAGTAGTGGTGTGGTAAAGCTGGGTGATTTTGGTGTGTCAGCTTGCATGTTTGACACTGGTGACAGGCAGCGGTCAAGGAACACTTTTGTGGGAACACCATGTTGGTGTGTATATATTCTTCAACTGGTTTTGTTTTCACCTGCCGATAAAATTGATTGAAACATATGCTGTCTATATCTTTTATTCTCAGAAGATTGTTGTTTTTCCCTTATTTTATTACTTTCTAAGAGGCGTACCAGTAGTGTTGTTTGTGTAATGATCACCTATCAGATTCTTTGAAGGAAACCACTGTTTACTTGAAAACCAAAATTTATAACTGTAAATTAATAGAATTAAGTAAAGTTCATAGGATTAATGTGAATTATTATTTGTATTGTGTAGGATGGCACCTGAGGTCTTACAGCCAGGCGGTGGATATGATTTCAAGTAAGAACTTAATGCTAAAGAAAGTATTTTGTTCAAAATTGCAGTTCACACTTAGATTAAAGGTTTTAAAATTTATTCATGATTTCAAAATAAATTGATGTAGAAGCTACAAATAGCCATTTAACCAAACTCAATGATCTGTAAATTATCCAAAGAGGTAGAATTTAGGAATCTATAAAATGTATTAATATACAATGCTACTTGTTAGGGAGAGTTATTGATCAAAGAAAGAAGAAAACACGCTACAACAAAAGAACTCAGATTTATCCTGGAAACTCCCAATATGATGGGAATACCAAACTGAATGATAGTGGAAAATGCCGTACTACCTTTGTCAAAGTAGCAAAATTACTGAGTATAATAGACTACTTGGATGCAAACTTCCCTTGCAACTTTAATCATATGCTATTGGCTCAGTTTTTCAATGAACAACTGAATCCTTCTTTATTCCGTTCTCTTATCTTTTCTTCACCTCCTTCCAATTGCTGGCATCAACCTCCTTTTAAATTTGTGCAAACTAGAAGGTTCTCCCAAGTCTTGGAAGCTTTTCTGTATATACCAGAAGGTGAAATAGTGCCTGTTTGGTTCACATTTTAAATTTCTTGGCTGTACAATTAAGGGTTGCTACAAAATGCCGTCTTGCACACTACCACAATTGTGGTCTCATCCTAGATATTTCTTTTGACCCATCCCTGATCAACCTGTTTTGCTGTCTCTAATTAAGGAAGTCACCTTTCTGTTCATAGAAATACATCTTTGTAAGCAATTTTCATGATCCAGATGGATCACAACTCCTTTATTAGAAAGCTTTGGTCCCACAAAAGCTTATATTTGGGACATAGGATAATCTTAACCCATGTGTGCACCAACATAACAACACCTTTTACGTTGCAATTCCAATAGCTACAATCCTCTTGTGATACCCTGGGCACTCATACAATGGCTGCAATGGGTTCAGAATGAGAACTTCCCCACATACAATTCAGTGGTACCAGTTACATTTTATATTACCATGCCTAAAATTCTTTTGCATACCAATGATGCTGATTGTCCAATCCCCCGTGATGCATTTCACATGCAACAATATCTGTCATTTGTAACCCCTTGTACATGACAATGATTGTTATTTTTACAGATTTTTTTTCTTGTACAACCTCCCGTGACGAATTCCACATGCTATAGTGATTTCCATACCACAACATACTCTGTGCCATGAATGATCGTTATTATAAATGGAGGTCATTTTACAATTGCAAAGTTGTCCTTCTAGTACAGTGAAGGCCATGCACACAATGAATTTTGAAAGAATTCTCAACCTACAACTGTTCACATGCTACAGTTGCAACAAGCTTTTGTGCACAATATAATAATGAGATATGATCTGTTATGTTCGTGGTTGTCCTTGTGTTCGTCTATGTTATTCTAAGCGCCTCCAGAATTCACCCATACAAGCAGAAATTGTGCCCACTTCTTGCCATATCCTCCAACAAAAGAGATAAACCTCACGATACAATGCCCATATCTCTATGGAATGAAAATATGCATGCTTACAACACCCAAGAATATACTCATGGTGCTGCCTATGTTTAAACAAAGGAAACATACATGTTTGACAATGCCCAAGGATATACATGTTCAAACAAGGAATAATTTGCTACAACACTTTACAAAATGTAAAGAGCTGTCCCAAGTGCCCATACATGCTTTTAACCCTTACTTGATCATGCTATTTAAACAGAATTGTACTTTCCTCTTTTCCAATCACGCACATAGCTATAGAAGTGAAGATAAATTCCTACAAGCTGAAGAGCACACAATAAATACTGAAAGGGGGGGGAGGCGGTGTTGGTGTTTAAAACTGTTATGCTATAGAAGCAACCAATATACCTTGAGACTAATATTAGGAATGGTTAATTCCAAGTATGAGAGCTCTGCAAGGTAACTGGACCAACTGTAGGACAAGACTGTTCTCTACTCTTTTGGCTCTGCAAAACCAAGGCAGGGTGCACCTAATCCAAACAAAGATTTAACTTTCACAACTCACTATAACTCTGGATGATTACAACAAATTAATGGCAAGAAAGTATAAAATGATAACGACTCACTCAGTGACTCTTCTCTACCATGCAGGACTACAACCAACAACCACGAAACTTAAAAGGACTAGAATGGTTTTGATGTTTTTGATAGGGCAGAATATAGCCAAGTGTATTCAGATATGTATCAAAATAGAAAATACTGATTACTGACGAGTGCTTTATCCATTGGGCAATGATTCTAGTTCAAATACATGACAGAGAAAATAACTATTGTCAAGGACTTCAAAACCATAAATACAGATAACTCCAGTTCAAACACTTCTTATTAATCCTTATATAGACAATACCCAAAGAGTTTATGTCTTATCCAAAGCAGATTTTAATTTGATCCTTGATCAAAACTATGGACTAAAACATATACATAAAGAAATTCTATGCAGTGAACCAGAAGATTCAAAACTCAAGAGGCAAGCAAAAAGGAGAGACTTGAATTAGAAATACTATATTAAGTACAAAGAGTCCAATTTCAATTACAAAATGCTTCAAAACATATGCCACTTCAATAAATGCAAAAGGCCTGCAACTTTCTTATTCTTATGATAATACTCTCTAGATATACATCTACTATACTCAACTGGAAACAGTAAATAACTTAACACCTGTATTACTTCCTAAAATTTCCAGCCTCTACTAAATGATCTTGGAAGTCCTTTTATAAGCCAAGGACTGCAACAAGCTTCAGATCATTTAAGGTTAGGGCTAAAACAATTAAAAAACATTATATGACAGAGAACATTAAATTCACTACAACAACCAAGCAGCTCTGTCACACAATTTAAAACATTCTGTTGAAAATAATCAGATCTAGCCGCCAACCACCTAGGAATTTGCAGAATACAGTCCTGCAAAAGGAATAATAGATGGAATGTCTAGTCTGCATTAATTATCTCAGGAAACTTAACCCTCAAGAAATTAGAAGATCAACTATCCCTTTTTGAAAAACCAAGATCCTGATAATCTGATCTGATTGTTGACTTATAAAACTCTGAAATAAGACCTCATTTATGACGAAGAATGGAATAGGATAAACCCAGAGTTTAAATATTGTTTTACAAGCTAACAGAAACCCTAAGAAGATAATTTTTGTAATAAATGCATTTAGACATGCCAATTCCTCTTCCATACTACATCCAACAACTGTAAACATACAGCCCAAAAGATTAGATTTGTCAACTAAATGCTCTGTTAGAAAATGACAATTTGCACCGCTCTGAAACCCTGATTTAAAAAATTCAAAAAATTCAAACATCTGCTTCCAACGACCACCTGTGGCGCGAAAATTTCAATCTACGGCCAAAAATCAATCCTTTATATATTTTAAAACATAACCTTAGATACACTTTCAGACTATTCAGGCATCTTAGTCTGATTTTGACAAGTGGTGACTAGTCGCTCACTTTCAGTCTTTGAAAGCATATTCCTTTCTTCCTAGCGAGTCTGCGACACTGTCTTTTTCCTCCTCCTTAGCCGCGCACTCGCCAGCCCTGAAAGAATATTCCACTATTCTCTTCGAGTGCGCGACGACCGTCAGATCATCATCTTTGCATCATCTCTCTGTCTTAACTTGGACATGTGCCCGCTTGTCGCTCACTCAATACCTTTATCAGCAACGATTATAAACTCTTGCGAGTGCGCGACACTAACCACCAACGGTTAGTCGCACACTCGCAATTACTAGCCGGTAGTCCTCTTGACCTCCGTGAGTAGGTGACCACTACTCAACCTTCCTTTAATGGCATCACCTCAGCTCCACGTGGAAAGCTATCGCGCACTCGTGGTCGTTTGGTGATCATTTCATTTTCCTTCGCGAGCCCGTGACCATCCGCCACTGGCAACATTTGACATGACCATTCTCTGACTAGCTCGACACGTGTTGCTTCCTCGCGCACTCGAAGTCCTTCGCACCAACCGCCACTAACCAACGCGACTGTGCGATGCTGACCGCTAACCTTTAGTCGCTCACTCGCAACCGCTATCCGTCGTTGGGCCAAACCGCGGCGACTGTGCGACAACTGCCCATCGCACACTCGCGCACACTTTATGTTAACTCTTCTGATCACCTCGAGTCCGCAAGAGCCCGCCACTTGGCACTTCTGACCACGTCATCGCTGGTCGGGCCCGCAAAATTACTCCTTCCGTTCGCCAGCTGGCTGCCACATCACCATTTGATCACCGGGTTTGCCTTCCAAAAGGCGCGTGCCTTTTAGGCACTTCACTACTGTGCTCGGTAATATAAAAATATTAAAGTTTTCCTCCACACAAACAATGTGGGATAAACATCCTGGAGCGTTTCAAACTAGTGAAGGCGCTATGACTGCTCTGATCTTTCCTGAACTTTTCAACTACACAGAGACCATCAAAAGGAAACAAAACATAATGCCCTCGTTCCTCATGCATCATTCTGGCGCAAAACAAAGATGTAAAACCCTTTGTACTGAGATATTTCCACCATTAAAGCTCTGGTTTATTGAAAACATACCATCATTTTGGACACGTGGCTGCATGGCTTAATGGTTTGAACACTAAATCGACTGCATCTTTGCTTCAAGTCATTAAGCCGACCATTAGATCTTCTTGAACTTAACGCCCTTTTAACTGCCTCAGCAACCCCAGGACCATGACGTCACAACTGCCAGATGTCACTTAGGCTTGATGGCTTGATGAATAAAGATCTTCATCTTTCTCTTTAAGTCTTTAAGCCGACCGTCGGATCTTCTTCAAGTGCTTGCATTTTAATCTGCTTTTTACCGCTGTGCTAGGCCCACCATGTGCCATGTGTCATTCAGGCTTAATGGCTTGAAGGATAGATCGACTGCATCTTTGCTTTAAGTCATTAAGCCGACTGTTAGATCAAAATTGAATTGCACGACAGATATAAAGGGTAAAGTTTTTCGGGGATGAAGACTTAGGAAATAGGGAAATATTAAAGTGAACCCCGTCCAACTTAGGAAACATGGAACCTTGTTTTAAGTGATAAAATGGCCCCGCTCAAAAACAACTTAGAAGAGATGACGTAAGCAACTTAAGTTACAAAAAGTAACTTCAAAAATAGAATCCGCGAAGAAAGTTTAGTGTTTTAGCAAGATTTTCATGAATGACTTAGGGCTTTAGGCCAGAGACCTAAAATAATTTGCAAACCAGAAATAAAACCTCAAAACCATGAAATTTTTTGAATAGTGCTTATAGTGGCTCTAGTTGGGCATGTATGTCTTTCAGAGGCATACCAATATTCTAGAATTCTGAGTTGAGCATACCACCTACAGGAAAGAAACTAACCTACAACAGACAGGAAAAACAAGGAATATGTACAAACTCACTGCCAGCAAAGATCTTCACCTTTGCAACTCTATTTCTTGATTTGAAGGAGTCAAACCAGGCCTGATGGCCTGAAGCCATCAGCAAAATTTCTGATCCAGCTTGCCTATGTCAAAAACAAAATTTTCTGCTCCCTGCTCTAGAAACAAGCTAACAATACCACTTTCATCAGTCTGATTTGACCTACTGTCATTTTGTATTAGCTCATCACATAAAAGATTATCAGCATATTCATCATCTGAACTTATATGAAAACCAGGCAGACTGTGAGAATGTAAATTATGTGGCATATGCATGTTACATTCATTAGATGAAAAAGAAAGCAGGATAAATGCAATATTTATCATTTTCAATCTTCAAGCCACATCTTGGAAAATCACTATCCAGCTGAAAAGGAAAGCACTCAAATTCTGCCATATTGCTGAATTCAACATTATTGGATCCACCCACATCAGTAGGTTGCATGTTAATGGGGTAATCATCATACTGAACCTATTGTTGGAGTCAACATTATTGCATCCACCCACATCAGTAGGTTGCATGTTAATGGAGTAATCATCATACTGAACCTCATGCAAACATTGAGGACACTCATCACTTGGGACATGATCTAGCCCATTCTTCAAAGGATAGGAAACAACTATTTGAGAAACATCAAAGTTAGGCTGATCATAAACATCAGGGATCATCTGCAAATCATTTTGACCTTCTGTAAGAGGAGGTAAATCAGAAATAGAATAAGAATAAGATTCAGCACCATCACTATCAAAACATGGAAACTCCATGTCATGATCGATATTCTGCTCTTCAAAAGAATTATCATCCTCAATCTTGTCAGTGGTTTTTATATCCATAGTAGAATTCGTTAAAGAAATCACCTGCAAACTGTCATCTTTATACAAACCACTAACCTATCTGTTGGAGGAAGGACACATATCAACACATTCATCATATAATAGCATATGTTGAGTAATTGAAAGTTCATCATGAAATGGTTCAATGAATGATTTAGAATTAGAAAAAGATTTATAATCAACACAACTATACCAGTTAGTACTCAACATCATATCTGGAGTCTCTTCATCCTTTGAATCTAGAGATGCACTGATGCTTTCATCATCTGATATATCATTTTCAATTTTGTTGTGGCCTAGTGACATGGATGTACAAGGAGAATAAAAAACACACATGTCAAAATCATGATGACTTGATATAAATTCTTTGTCAAAATCAATGTGCTGGATAGAAAAACTCTAAGCTATCCCCACCTGAATATCTGAGATATTCACAAGTCAAGAACTCAGAAATTTGTTCACTATTGAGTGAACCATTGTCATCTCTTTCATCCATTTCTGATATGTAGTTGGAAGCAACATTTTCAGTTATGCAATCACTATCTGCTTGCTGACTACACACATCCTCTTCCTTATACTGAGAAGAATTATCTTTGTGATTAAAAACTGAAAAATCACTGGATTCATCATTACATATATAACCTAATAAAGGAATGCACATCCCTTTATCAACACTATGATGCTCATTTGAATCATCAAAACAGCAACCTTCATCTAAATTAATATAATCTACTTGTATATCATAGGTATTTGCTGTTACTTGGTGAAAGTAATAATCAGTTTCATTAGAGAGATCATCTCTTATAGAACCATCAATATCACTGTCATATCCATTACTCTCACCACACATATTATGGTTACAAGAGACATCATCCCCACTGGACTCATCTTTGTCATTTTGGTTTCCATTATTCTCAGAATCAGTATCACTAGGTATAACCTTTGGTGCAACTTTAGATGCAAGATTTTCAACATGTTCCATCCATTTCGTGGTATGCCAAATATATTTCACCCTCTGAGAGATTGGCAAATCAATTGAATCAGGAAAACAAAGTTTCACAAACAAATTAGCCCAAACAAACTCCCAAGGACAGAAAGGGATAATATACTCCTTAATTTGAGCAGAAATCCTCATGTAAAAATCAAATTAAGATTCACCCTCCTCTCTTCTCATATTTCCTTGTAATGTCAAAACAACCCTTTCTTGAATCTTTTGTCTTAACACTTTTGTTTCTCCAAGAACAAGCTCAAGCTCTAATAAAGAGCCTCCAGATTTGGACATGTCGTAATAACCCCCATGTTCCATGTCCCCCATTTTTTACTTAGTACATACTTCCCCTTGATTTTGCAAACTGCAAACTATAAACCATGAAGTAGGCAAACCTCTATCCACACCTTTTCCTTCTCTTAGTGCTTAAGACCACTTGATAAGGAAACAATTATAACTCTAAAAGATGAAATATCTGGATGTGATAAAGCTGCTGCTAACTATTTGATTTGAAGTCACCTTCAAATCACCTTCAAAACTTGGTAGAGCCGTCACCTCTTTGCAAAGGACAATTATTTAGTTGAGATCTCTTTCCCAACTCTGACCTTCTTTAAATCAACAACTTACAACACCCCCCCAATACAGGGTCTCTTATTGATTCCTCCCTTGACTATGCTCATAGTCACAAGAGTCCTATCATCTGCTACCTCTTCACTGCAAGTCCACCTCTTCTTTGTAGTCTTTCATTAAACATGCACACTTGTGTAAATTAGAGAACTCAGAGTCGCCACTCACCATATGTGAGATAATATTTTTGTCACTTTCAGAACTATGACTTTCAGACAATATACAATGATAGACAAGCAGAATAGACTCACTCCTTAAATCATGAGGAATATCACTTTGAAAACCATGACTCTATAAAAAGACTCTGGGATTGACTTAGCAAGGTAAGGATACTACTCACTTATACTTACTAATCACTTTTGCTTCTTTTCCCTAGTAGAGTCGCCATTTTGTTGGTGTTTAAAACTTTTATGCTATAGAAGCAACCAATATACCTTGAGACTAATATTAGGAATGGTTAATTCCAAGTATGAGAGCTCTGCAAGGTAATTGGACCAACTGTAGGACAAGACTGTTCTCTACTCTTTTGGCTCTGCAAAACCAAGGCAGGGTGCACCTGATCCAGACAAAGATTTAACTCTCACAACTCACTATAACTCTGGATGATTACAACAGATTAATGGCAAGAAAGTATAAAATGATAACCACTCACTCAGTGACTCTTCTCTACCATGCAGGACTACAACCAATGTGATGACCCTGTTTTTTAGCAGGTTGTGGCAGTGACTTGGTCAGCTCATCATCGCGACCCTCGTGAGCTGGTGCAGGGTTTTGAGGGTCCCAGTTGGCAGACTTGCTATTTTTAGTAAGTCTGGACTTACTATTTTTAGTAAGTCAGTTGGTCAGTTTCTATTTCTGACAGGGCAGTATTGGCAGTGGTCAATTCTCCAGACGATATTCAGTTGTGCAGTTTTTGGGACAGGGGACTTACTATTTATAGTAAGTCTATTTTTCGCAGTTGCCATTTTTGGCAGTGCAGTGATGAGCATGTTGGTCGGTCAGTATGGCAGGTGTTGCAAGAATTATCATCAGAATTATATTTGATAATTAATTGTATTAATTAATAACAATATGTTATTAATTAATAATAAGGTGTTTTATTATTATTATAACGATTTAGATGTTTATATTATGAAGAACAGTTAACTAATGATGGTTTTTGGAAACTATGAAGACCAAGGTATTATAAATGCAGGCTCATTTGTGAAGAAAGGATATCGAATATTGATTATTGAAAATTGTTCTTGGGAATTGTTCCTAATTATCTGAGCCCTAGCTGAAGGGTCAAATTGGTTCTGGAAGACTGATTCTTCCTTGGACTGATAATCAATTGATTGCTGATATATAATCAATTGTATTTTCCTTCTTATTGTGCGACTGTTGCTGAAGGAAAGAGGTATTTCTGAAGTTGTTTATGCACATTGAGGGTGGGAAGTCAAGTCGAAGATTTGTTGAGCTGAGACCTGCACAGAGGTCGATATCATTATCACAAGGCGCTGGGAAGCATTAATTAGCAGTAGTTGAGGAAGTCTTTTACTACGCAGCAGAATTCATAGTCTGTAGGTGGCGTTTGGAATTCTCTCCTATCGCGGCATTACATGCTAGCTGCGGGTAGCGGTGAACATGCATAGCTAGGCGCGTGAGAGGAATTGGGTGATCAGCGGCCAGCGCTATCACTACTCCATTAAGGAGCTACGTGGGAGCCAATTTGGAATTGCAAGCACCACATTTGAAACACGGGCCTGCACTTGAGGGCAGCGGTTTATTGCTGAGGGTCTCGTGCAACCTACAGCTAGCAAGGATATACACCAAGCACCGTCAAGGGATTACTTGGCTCAATTTCTCGGGAGTAAATAAATGGTATTTATCACCTTCCAATAATTTTGTATATGGTCTTCCAGCCATTAGCAGAGATAGTTATCAATAAAAAAGAAAACGTTATTCAGTTCAATACACTATACTCCAATAGAAAAATGCATATGTTATTTTGCAAAGTGGATATGAATGTAGGCGTTAGAGATTTCAATAATAAATAGCGTGGAAACATTTATGCTGAGGGAGTGAAATTAATACTGAAGTTTGATTACCATACCGTCTGGCAAGATTTACATTGTGATTACAGAAACAATCTATTTATTTTAGCTAGAGCCAGGTTGGGCTCATTACAACATGTCTGACAACTGTTTGACGAAATGTCAAAAATAGGAATTGCCTGGAAATTAACTTAATTTAGATGCTTTGAAGTTGAGGCCAAGTCAGGCTCTTTACAACCAACAACCACAAAACTTAAAAGGACTAGAATGGTTTTGATGTTTTTGATAGGGCAGAATATAGCCAAGTGTATTAAGATATGTATCAAAATAGAAAATACTGATTACTGACGAGTGCTTTATCCGTTGGGCAATGATTCTAGTTCAAATACAGGATGAAGAAACTAACTATTGTCAAGGACTTCAAAACCATAAATACATATAACTCCAGTTCAAACACTTCTTATTAATCCTTATATAGACAATACCCAAAGACTCTATGTCTTATCCAAAGCAAATTTTAATTTGATCCTTGATCAAAACTATTATGGACTAAAACATACACATAAAGAAATTCTATGCTGTGAACCAGAAGATTCAAAACTCAAGAGGCAAGCAAAAAGGAGAGACTTGAATTAGAAATATTGTATTAAGTATAAAGAGTCCAATTTCAATTCCAAAATGCTTCAAAACATATGCCACTTTAATAAATGCAAAAGGTCTGCAACTTTCTTATTCTTATGATAATACTCTCTAGATATACATCTGCTATACTCTACTGGAAACAGTAAATAGCTTAATGCCTGTATTACTTCCTAAAATTTCCAGCCTCTACTAAATGATCTTGGAAGTCCTTTTATAAGCCAAGGACTGCAACAAACTTCAGATCATTTAGGGTTAGGGCTAAAACAATTTAAAAACATTATATGACAGAGAACATTAAATTCACTACAACAACCAAGCAGCTCTATCACACAATTTAAAACATTCTTTTGAAACATTCTGTTGAAAAGAATCAGATCTAGCCGCCATCCACCTAGGAATTTGCAGAATACAGTCCTGCAAAAGGAATAATAGATGGAATGTCTAGTCTGCATTAATTATCTCAGGAAACTTAACCCTCAAGAAGTCAGAAGATTAACTATCCCTTTTTGAAAAACCAAGATCCTGATAATCTGATCTGATTGTTGACTTATAAAACTCTGAAATAAGACCTCATTTATGGCGAAGAACAGATTAGGATAAGCCCAGAGTTTAAATATTGTTTTACAGGCTAACAGAAACCCTAAGAAGATAATTTGTGTAATAAATGCATTCAGACACACCAATTCCTCTAACACACTACATCCAACAGCTGTAAACATATAGCCCAGAAGATCAGATTTGTCAACTAAATGTTGTGTTAGAAAATGACAATTTGCACCGCTCTGAAAACCTGATTTAAAAATTTAAAAAATTCAAACATCTGCTTCCAACGGCCACCAGTGGCACGGAAATTTCAATCTACGGCCAAAAATGAATCCTTTGTGTATTTTAAAACATAACCGTAGATACACTTTTAGACTATTCGGGCATCTTAGTCTGATTTTGAAAGTGGCGACTAGTCGCTCACTTTCAATCTTTGAAAGCATATTCCTTTCTTCTTAGCGAGTCTGCAACACAGTCTTTTTCCGCCTCCTTAGTCGCACACTCGCCAACCCTGCAAGAATATTCCACTATTCTTTTCGAGTGTGCGACGACCGTCAGATCATCATCTTTGCGTCATCTCTCTGTCTGAACTTGGACACGTGCCCGCCTGTCGCTCACTCGATACCTTTATCAGCAACTATTATAAACTCTTGCGAGTGCGCGACACTAACCACCAACGGTTAGTCACACATTCGCAACTACTAGCCGGTAGTCCTCTTGACCTTCGCGAGTAGGCGACCACTACTCAACCTTCCTTTAACGGCATCACCTCAGCTCCATGTGGCAAGCTATTGTGCACTCGCGGTCGTCTGGTGATCATTTCATTTTCCTTCGCAAGCGCGCGACCATGCGCCACTTGGCAACTTTTGACATGACCATTCTCTGACCAGCTCGACACGTGTCGCTTCCCTGCGCACTCAAAGTCCTTTGCACCAACCGCCACTAACCGGCGCGACTGTGCGATGCTGACCGCTAACCTTTAGTCGCCCACTCGCAACCGCTTTCCCTCATTTGGCCAAACCGCGACGACTGCGCGACAACCACCCATCGCACACTCGCGCACACTTTATGTTAACTCTTCTGATCACCCCGAGTCCACGAGAGCCTGCCACCTGGCACTTCTGACCACGCCATCGCTGCTCGGGCCCGCAAAATTGGTCCTTCCGTCCGCCACGTCACCATCTGATCACCGGGCTTGCCTTCCAAAAGGCGCGTGCCTTTTAGGCACTTCACTACTGTAGTCTGTAATATATAAATATTAAAGTTTTCCTCCACACAAATAATGTGGGATAAACATCTTGGAGTGTTTCAAATTAGTGAAGGCGCCATGATTGCTCTGATCTTTCCTGAACTTTTCAATTGCACAGAGACCATCAAAAAGAAACAAAACACAATGCCCTTGTTCCTCATGCATCTTTCTGGCGCAAAACAAAGAAGTAAAACCCTCTGTACTGAGATATTTCCACCATTAAATCTCTAGTTTATTGAAAACATACCATCATTTTGGACACGTGGCCGCATGGCTTAATGGCTTGAACACTAAATCGACTGCATCTTTGCTTCAAGTCATTAAGCCGACCGTTAGATCTTCTTGAACTTAACGCCCTTTTAACTGCCTCAGCGACCCCAAGACCATGATGTCTCAATTGCCAGATGTCACTTAGGCTTGATGGCTTGATGAATAAAGATCTTCATCTTTCTCTTTGAGTCTTTAAGCCGGCCGCCGGATCTTCTTCAAGTGCTTGCCTTTTAATCTCCTTGTTACCACTGTGCTGGGCCCACCATGTGCCATGTGCCATGTGCCATGTGTCATTCAGGTTTAATGGCTTGAAGGATAGATCGACTGCATCTTTGCTTAAAGTCATTAAGCCGACCGTTAGATCAAAATTGAGTTGCACGACAACTATAAAGGGTAAAGTTTTTCCGGGATGAAGACTTAGGAAATAGGGAAATATTAAAGTGAACCCCGTCCAACTTAGGAAACATGAAACCTAAGGGTTTTAAGTGATAAAATGGCGCCGCTCGAAAACAACTTATAAGAGATGACGTAAGCAACTTAAGTTACAAAAAGTAACTTCAAAAATAGAATCCGCCAAAAAAGTTTAGGGTTTTAGCAAGATTTTTATGAATGACTTAGGGTTTTAGGCCAGAGACCTAAAATAATTTGCAGAAACCAGAAATAAAACCTCAGAACCATGAAATTTTTTGAATAGATCTAATAGGCGGGTGAATCGGTATTTTAATTTTTTAAATGCACAAAACCACATAAAACAAATAACTAGAATAGAGAGAGCAAACATCAACAAGGACACCAAATTTCACGTGGAAAACCCTTTCGGGTAAAAACCACAACATATCAATAGGTTTCATGAATCAAATGCGCACCATAAGTGGGCACCAACTCACAGAGAGTACCAACCCTCCTTGAAGCGCCGACTTCATTCAGTTGAAGCACCAACTCAAATGCACTGAAACTTAATAAAACTTTTCATCACACACTCTAACACTTCAATCACCATACAAAAATTACCCACGTCCTGCTGAAACAGTTGTTGACTTATTTGCAGCAAGTTGAAAAAGACAAACAAAATATATCCCACACCAAAATGAAGACAACGATTAACAGTAGAAAAATATCTTGAAAAGCTCAGCATGCAGCATACATGCTCTTCTCCACAAACTCTAAACGAGGAAGGAATGACTGAGGTATTTATCAATAACTTCAGAATTCATAACAATTCTTTTTTTAGTGCCGACCAATTCCCTTTTTAATGCTGATGTTACTCAGCCGTCATCAGGAATAAGCCACCCCACTCACAATCAACGGAAGAATCTGAAACCATTGCTCAAAAAGGATAAATAAATTAATGAGCCGCCAAGAATCAAATTCTTAAACTGTTAGAGTTTACAGATACCTGTAGCCGCCGTACACCAAGAATTCTGAATATATTACACAGGTAATTTGGTAAAATATTGTAATTAAATGAATGAGCAAGATACTCATTTATAGTTTTACAAAGACGATGTTTCTATTACAAAACAATTGTTGTTATTGGAAACATTCTAATAATGAAAGAATAAAAAGAATATTAGAAACATTCTAATATTTATAAGATTTACAATATTAACCATTAAAATAATAATAAATAAGATATTGTAGAGATAGTAATCTAATACCCTCTCTTAATGGTCAATCTGACAACTACACCAAGGAGCCCCTTGAACTTAACAAACTTATTTGGAAGAAGGGACTTAGTGAGAATATTTGCAATTTGGTCCTCTGTAGGAACATACTGCAAATCCACAGATCCATCTTCAACCAGATGATGAATGAAGTGACAATGAATGCCAATATGCTTGGTTCACTCATGGAAGACTGGATTTTTGGCAAGTTTGAGCACCCCTTGATTGTCGTAGAAGAGGGGTGAAGGGCCTGCTTGAGACATATGGATGTCGGAAAGCATCCTTCGGAGCCAAAGTGCCTCACAACCTGCTTTGTTTGTTCCCTGATATTCTGCTTCCGTCGAGGAAAGAGATACAGCCTGTTGCTTCTTATTGATCCAAGTGATAGCACCTGTGCTCAAACTGAAGACATACCCGGAAGTGGACTTTTTGTCATCAACAGAGCCTCCCCAATCCAGATCTGTGTAACCAATGAGTCTGGGATCTTTGGTTCATCCATAGTGGAGACCAAAATCTGAAGTGCCCTTGACATAGCGTAGGATGCGCTTCGCTGCAGCCCAATGATCTGAAGTGGGAGCTGTCATGAAGTAGGATATGTAACTGACTGCAAAGTTGAGATCAGGTCTAGTGGTGGTGAGATAGATCAGACTGCTCACTAGTTGCCTTGATGCAGATTCATTCTGAATAGGAGAACTAGATTTGGCTGATAACTTTAGACCAAACTCCATAGGTGTAGATGCAGGTTTGCAGTCCCGCGTTTTGAATTTGTCTAGCAGAGCCCTTGCATACTTAGATTGAGAGATGAAGATGCTGATATTGCTGCCAAACTTCAACACCTAGGCAGTAGTGGAGAAGCCCAAGGTCGGTCATGTCAAAAGACTGACATAAATTCAGTTTGATTCCTTGAATCAAAGATGCTAAACTGCCAATGATTATCAAATCATCAACATATATAACCAGAAGGATGAGATCATTGCTAGTAGTCTTGACATACAGATTTGAGTTAGAAGGACTCCTCTGGAAACCCTGATTTGTGAGTTACTGATCAATTTTAATGTACCATGCCTGTTTGAGGCCATAGAGTGCTTTCACTTGTTTGAGTACCTGGTGTTCTTTACCGACAACCTTGAATCCAGGAGGTTGCGTTATGTAAACCTCTTCCTGTAACTCACCATTTAGGAAGGCACTCTTTACGTCCATTTGATGGTCCTTCTGGCCACATTGAGCTGCCATGGCAAGGACTAATCTGATGGCGCTCATCTTTTATGTCGGAGCAAAGTTCTCCTCATAATCAATTCCTTCATTCTGAGAGAAGCCTTTGGCAACGAGACGAGCCTTGTATTTATCTGAAGTACCATCAGCCTTGTATTTGACTTTGTAGACCCATTTGCACCCAATGGGTTTCTTCCCTGAACGAAGATCTGACACAACCCAGGTGAACCAATAGGTGATGATTTGAGGATGTTCATGGAGATAACAACTAAAACATTAATAGAACAAAATGAAAGAGCCCAAATCCTCATGCAAGCCTTGCAAAACATGAATACTTCAATCAATGATCTTAGATCACAACGAGGTGGAAGAGACACTAGTGCAAATCTTTCAGAAAATAATAGTAGATCATCCACACCTAGGATCATGAAACCATCCTTCCTACCAAGAAGGGACACCCCAAGAGAAGAAGAAATCAGTCACCTCCATAACAACACGGAGGAATTAGAAGCTTACCACAATTTAAGACCTGAAATAAGGAGCATATCATTCAAGGATTATTGTGAAGCAAAGAAATTAGAAGCTCCTAAGAAAGAAAGCAGACAATCTAATAAGGACTTGAAACACCAAATAAATAAGGTAAACCTACCAAACTTTGACAGATCTGGAAAAATATCAGCTCATGGATGGTAACAAAAATTAAATACTTGACACTCAGCCCCATGACGGAAGAGGATGCAATTCAATTTGCCATCCTACACTTGGAAGGCACCGCCCACGAATGGTGGTACCATGGCATTCTCACCCAAGGGTACCAAAACATTACTTCTTATGAAGAGTTATCTCAAAGGCTGATAAAAAGGTTTGACCGTAAGCACCCCCAAAAGGATTTCAAGGATTTGACACAGCAAAGGCAAACAGGGTCAATAGATGAGTACATCACTAGATTCCAAAAGATTTATGTAAGAGTTACAGGAGTAGATGAGGAACGACTAACCTATCTATTTGTAAATGGGCTAAAAGAGTCATTAGAGGGATTGGTTGCTGCCCTCAAGCCTACCACTCTAGACGATGCTATTGAAATATCCTTAAGTTTAGAACAATCATCAACTCATAACAAAATTTCAAATGATCACACCAAGACCTTCCATAAAAGGGACCATCACCGTAAGAATGACCGGGTCATTGATGAATTAAAGAGGAAAAACTTATGTTTCAAATGTTAAGAGCCATGGGAGAAGGGTCACCACTGTCATAAGAGAGGATTCATTCATGCGATTTTGTTATTCTTTTCATCTTATGAGCTCTCTGTACTTTGAAGAGGTCAAGCGGAATGACAACTCTGTTACCAGCATACTCTGGACGTAGCCCTAGGTTTGCAATCTGTTACGAGCATGCTCTGGACGTAGCCAGGTCTGCAATCAGCAATCTCTTCTATTCTGCAATCAGCAATCTGTTCTATTTTGGAAGCAGCTGTTCTAAGTTTCCACAACAATAACTTCTCTTAATAACTAGACCAAGGGAGTCATTCGACATTGTGCATCTAGGAATAACTTCAATCAATCTGAACATCTATCAATCCACTCAAGAAGCGGCTGTCTGAAATACGTCAAAAATCTGAGATTTCCAGGTTGATAATAATCAGTTTGTTACCTCTAGGCCTAAAAAAGAACATTTCAGTGGTATCAGAGCTACAAACCCTGTCAACCTATGAGAGTTTTAGTTGCAGGGGGTTTGAACCACAAAAATATAACACGGAAGTAGGCCAGGGCAACAAGAAGACGCTGAAATTAACCCAGCGGAAGTAGAGATGAGTGAAAGAAGAGATGGAAGCCCGTCAAGGGAACTAAATAATCAACTTAACGAATTCTTGACAGTTTTTGCCCAACAGTAGCAGCAACATCAGTAGCTACAGATGCAACAACAGCAGCAAATGATGCAACAATTTGAAGATCGCATGATCATAGCAATGGGACAAATGAGAGTTGGTCATTTGAGGTTGGGAAGGTCCAGTAGTCGACATAGCAGAAGTGAAGCTTGGCGTGAGAACCAAGACAGAGCAACCTCTAACATCGTGAGAACAACGGATACAAGGTCTGATCGAGCATTGCCTCCCACTTTTTTACCTCATCCATTTGAAAGAGAACCAATTCCTTAGGTTGAGGTAGAAGAGATGCACATCCCAGATGATATTATAGTTGCTCAAGATGATTACATGCAGCTTCCAGCTGATGTAAGACAACTGGTGAATTTAAATCAGTTCATGAACCAACGTAAGGACAAAGGTAGGAATCGTCTGGAATGGCAAGACAAGAGGCCTAGAGAGCAAGCTAGACAAGGCTTCCAACCAACAGAGTACGAAAATGCCTTGAATAAAATTTCTATACCATCCTTTGATGGAACCGAAAAGATAACAGCAAGGTCACGGGTTCATAAGTTAGACACATTCTTAACACTCAAGCCCATGGAAGAGGAAAATACAATTTAGTTTGCTACCATGCACCTAGAGGAAGTAGCATACGATTGGTGGCACCATGGATTTGTCTCCCAGGATCATGCCATGGTTCATTCTTATGAAGAGTTTGTCAAAAGGCTAGTTACTCGCTTTGATCGGAAAGACATAGGTCTATTACAGGGAACTGACACAGCTTAAGAAAGTAAGACATCTAGAGTCTTACATTAATGAATTCCAAAAAAATTCCGTAATGGTCCCTGATATGCCTCAGAAAAGAGTTACAATGCTCTTTGTTGAAGGTTTAAGTGACAAATTAAAAGGTTTGGTTAAGGCTCATAGGCCGAGTTCTTTAGATGATGCTATTGGGTTAGCCATGGACTTAGAAGTCACACCTTCTCAGCCACACAAGAACTTCAAAAATAAGAAATAAGACGAATCAGATGTGAAGAGTCCTAATCAGCCCAAGGTAACGTCTCCTAAGTTAGGAAAAGAGTCAAGGAATGAGTTAAGAAAAAGGAATCTTTGTTTTCATTGCAAAGAACCTTGAGAGCTAGGAGATAGGTGTCTTGGTAAGGCTAAGACATCTTATTGAGGTGAATTCTGATGTGGACAACGATGAGATTAGTGAGCATGATGACAAGGTGCAAGGTACCCTTGCGTCCCTATCCAATGGTTCCAGAAATCATCTTTTTGTTCTTTAAGGGATTGTCAAAGGACAAGGAGTTGTGTATGGTGGACAACGGTACTACACATAACTTTATTGATGAGGGCTTTGTAGTCAAGGAAGGACTACAAGTAGATGACTTTCCCAAATTCAGTGTCATGTTGGCAAATGGATCCAAAATCAGTTGCACAAGGAAAATACCAAGGATGGGCATACAATTAGATGATTATGCATTTGATGCTGAGTACTATGTGGTTGGTATTGGTAGAACCGAAGTAGTATTGGGAGTACCATGGTTGAAGTCCCTTGGAAGACACATTCTGGATTTGAACAACGTGGAGCTTGAGTTTTCTCATGGAGGTAAACAAATTGTGTTGAAGGCTACCAAAAATGACAACCCAAAAGTTGTGGCAGCCAAGTGTATGCAAGCTCACCTTGATGATGAAAATACCCTTGAGAGGCATGGAGATAAATTAGATTATTCCAAGTATGACAGCAGTAAATTATCTCCTTATACTAATGATATGGCAGCTTTGGCACATGATGCTACATCATGCTTAGCAATGGGATTTAATAGAGGTATACATTTTGACAATCCATTGGCAGCAAAAGAATTGCACCTTCATTTTATGTGGCTTGCAGTTGGGTAATGATACTTGGGATGATGGTTTGTTTTTACGGACAGCAGATGTTTGGCCAAAATTGGGTAACTTGATGAGCTACTACTTCTTCACCCTGTTCGACGGGTTTCATATTGTGGTGTGGGATCCAAGCGTTGATTTGTTGGATGCATTGTCAAGCTTGCACCCTATTGAGTTGCTTCATGATTTGTGGTGTTTAACTTTAGGCAAGTATATCAGAGTGGAGTGGCAGATAGTTTTGCGATTGCTAGGGGACCAGCAATGTCAGGAAGGGAGGACTGTAATGTCTTCTCTGGTTTAGCTAAATAATTAAATAAAAATACTAGCCTAACTCTTGTCCCTCATAGGCTAAGTATTTATTAATAAAGGGCCAAGGTGATATTTTAAATAATTGACAAAAAAACTATAGTGCTGAAGTGAATTTATTTAATTCTCTTAAGTCTTAAAAGTGGGTCCCATATGTATTGAAGATACTTTTGCTAAGCGTTTTCTTCTTGGTGATTTTTAAAGATTGGAAAATAAAAACAGTCCTATGATTTGCCTTGGGTGCCAAGTTAGAGGATTTGTGATGTGTTCGCTGCTTTTCCAGCCTAGGTGATTTTTCCCCTATAAGGCTATTGACTTTGGTGAGAGAAGGATTCATTCATGTGATATTGTTATTCTTTTCATCTTATGAGCTCTCTATACTTTGAAGAGGTCAAGCGGGATGACAACCCTGTTACCAACATACTCTGGACGTAGCCCCAGGTCTGCAATCTGCTACTACATGCTTTGGACGTAGCCCAGGTCTGCAATCAGCAATGTCTTCTATTCTGCAATCAGCAATCTGTTCTATTCTGGAAGCAGTCGTTCTGAGTTTCCACAATAGCAACTTCTCTTAATAACCAGACCAAAGGAGTCATTCAGCATAGTGCATCTGGAAATAAATCCAATTAATCTGAACATCTGTCAATCCACTCAAGAAGCAGAAAAATCTGAGATTTCGAGGTTGATAATAATCAGTTTGTTATCTCTGGGCCTAGAAAAAAACATTTCAGTTTTCAGAAAAAAAAAACGGATCGCGTTTTTACAAAACGCGAGTGTTGCATGATAAGCATGCAAATAACAACAAAAAATGGGTGTCTACGTATCAATCAGAATTGCAGGAAAAGGGCCACGAAAAATGGCCACTGAGTTTTACAGAAGAAAAAATGCATCTCAGAGAGAAAATGTGACGGACAACCACGCAGCAGAAGGAATACATGAAATCGTGTTCTTTCTAGGTTGCAAAAAAAATCCCTTGCTGCAAAAAAACGACTTCAGAACACCATATTATGAAAATTCGTTTATTTTTCAGAAAACGGACTTATTGATTTTCTAGCTGTGATATCATCTTACACAGGTAATTTGGTAAAATATTGGATAATTAAATGAATGAGCAAGACGCTCATTTATAGTTTTACAAAGCTGATGTTTCTATTACGAAACAATCGTTGTTATTATAAACATTCTAATAATGAAAGAATAAAAACAATATTAGAAACATTCTAATATTTACAAGATTTACAATATTGACCATCAAAAGAATAAAAATAAGATATTCCGGAGATATTAATCTAATAGAATAATACCATATCACCTCGCTAAATTATCACGTCCAGAAGATGATATTTATTTTACCAAACAATAGCATAGACAAAATATAATTGCCACTAATTAAGAAAATTGCTGACTAGCTTTGACATCAATGACAAAATATTCAACACAAGCTACCCATTTTTCTCTTCTTTATATGATTTTATTGCTAGAAAGAATGATTAATCATGCAATCATCATCTACACTACCAATTCTTGCTACCACTAACAAGTGGATATGCAACTTTAATATTTTTTCAAGAAATGTGAGGGGTTTAGACTCGTGCAGGCTGCTTGTTCTTGTTGCTTGGTGCCTAAGATACCCTGTGGTTTATTCCCAATTTTTCTCACTTTTTCCATTGTGTAATTTTGTGATACAGTTTGCTTGATGGTGATTTTGTGAATTGTTTCAGATTTGCAAGTGAATGGTGATTTTTTTTCTTATGCAAATATTGCTCAAAATCATAGAGAAATGCATATAAACTGAATAACCATTGGTACAAACTGAAATGATATATTCATTCAACAGTAATTGCAGATAAGACCATAAATATAAAGGAGCCGACCTTCATTGCAAATTGAAATACCGGATTGTTATGATAAATTATAATGCTCAGGAAAACATATACAATCTGCAAATGAAATTTTAGTTGTTTAAACTTTAAACATTATACAGCAGCAACAATAAACCTCAGAGACACTTTCCAGATCCTTCTCATATTCAAGCATACAGACAAGACGAGTTCCCAAAGGAGGAGATATGCAAATATTTTCTTTAAACAGATATATGGCAGTGCTCAGCTTCCACAACAACAGCAGCAAAGTAAATGTTACCTCACGGGTGGCTCTAAATGAACCCTATACGTCTAGGAATGGAGTTCTGAAACCCCGTGAACAGAAAACTACTAATAGCAGCAAATAAAACGAATATCATCTAACTCACTTGGTGCCATAAAGAAGCCATGCCTTTCCACCAAAGTTTTACTCTCCCATAAATAGCAACAGTTCCAAGCTAAGGAAGGAGGCCCACGCCTTGAATAAGAGGCTCATGTCTATGATGTCCCCACTCTGAAATAATATTTAATAATAAAATATAATAGATCATATAATTACAAGTATGTAAGGGATGATATCATGTGATTAATAATGACAAGAATGTCTGAAAGCAATCAAACTCTTAAAACGACAATAAGGGAACCTTTTCTGTTTGTAACATAGAAAACGAGAATGCAGATTATGGGAATAGTCATCAATTAAAGAGCAATGATTACACATGCCATTAGGAGTATACCATAAGCAATATCTGATTAATATTAGTATCAATATATATTAAGGTTTGACTAGAGTCTTGCAAAGAAGGATCGTTGTGGAATTAAAGTGGATATATATATATTTGCTTGATCGATTATATATGCCCATCTCGGGTTTATGATGGAAATTGAAAGACAAGGCAAACCTGATATAAACAAAGATATTAAAATTAAAGCAGTGGCAATGAGTAAATAACACACAGAATTCAACAAACCAGTGATCTTTTAGTATTGTGTATCAGATATATAGCGATCTGTCATATTTGAGTGAATACCCAAATAGCAACGATTAAATAGATATTTGTATTGATGACACTAAGAATCCTTTATCGATATATCAGAATGGTAAAATAATCACTTTAATAATATAATATAATATTAATATTTTAAATACCAATCATATGATCAGCAATGACTAGATTAATACAATGGAAATGTATAAGGAGGAGTTAATCGCTATGATTGGATAGCAATATGCCTTAGACAAATAACATTAACTACTTAATGAAATTAATCCATAAAAAAAAACCACTGACTAATAATGGAAGGATTAATTAAGTATACGATTGAAAGAAGAGACATGTCCCTCTAATCAAGGGACATCATTGGGTTATATATTGGGATTGATTCTCATCCCAATGGGCATCAATGAGAGGATCATGAAAGAAAATTATAATTGATATCTAGCAATTAAGAAAGAATAAGAGATTATAAATATGGTTGAAACTCTTCAAGGAAGAGATAAGAAAGGATAGAGATGAGATAATATTATATCATGGGATAAAACATTATGCAAAGGAAGTACAAGTACATAGACAGATCAATAAATCTGTATTCACCATCTGGCAACAAGTCTGACGGCCAATACATATATATATATATATATATATATATATATAGGGCGAAGGGCCAAAGTATGGCCAAGATCATATTTGATATACATTGTATCAGTTGATCTTAATAATTAGAAATAGTCTATATATATATAGGCATCTAGTTGTAATAATAAGTCAGAAATATATATAGATTGATATATATTATATACAGTTGTCACATATTAATAATAGTGAAATTAGAAATATATATATGGACTAACATATATATATATATATAAAGATATATATCTATTGGCTAAATATTTTGCAAGTCACTAAGACTACAACTTGGCAAAATGTTTCCTTTAGGCAGTAGTATGTAAGATTGCTCTCTCCTCTCAGCAATAGGGGAGGCTCCCTTCTTACCGCAGGTGGCTTCAAGTAAAACTGAATTGTATCACACATAGTTCTCCTCGCTACAGTAATACCGGTGGCTCAAGGAATGACTTAAGAACAATCCTTTGAGGCAACAGTTTATTTTATCTAAATATGAAATAATATAAGAGCTCAAAGTCTCTTATCCTTAATTCAAATAATTACTCTAATTTTGGAAGTACAAGAAAGCTCAAAGTCTTCCCTTGAACACCCTCTAAGTGCTCCAATGATATAAACAAGATAACTATTTAATTTGAACAAGGATCAATGAACGCAACATAAGAATACATCCATTAATGGTCAAGACAACAACTCAAAGTCTGCTAATCTTTGTTCCTTTATTCAAATGCTAAACTCTTGTACAATGAAACACAAAGTTTTCAGAACTCAAGAGATTTTCCTATAGTTTTCTTGCACACAACAAAAGATGAATACTTACAATGAGCTCTCTCCTTTATATAAGAAAAAAAAAGAGAGAAAAGTGGAGGAGAAAGGGGAAACCCTTAACCACTTTGACTTATTCAATCCTTATCTCTAACTAACTAACTTTGACTTATTCAATGTTGTAGGACCTAATGTACTCACAACATAATTACATGAGACTACTTTGCATGTGATACTATCACATGCAATTACATCTTGTTTACATTCTACATGTAATCTGTCAATTACAAATTACAAAACTAAGTGTCTAACAAGACACAACATCTATTTGCATCATCCTTTGTCGGTCTTCGTGCTGCTACAGGATGCCCGATGATTGATGTGTTCTGGTTTGATGAAAACATCTCGAACTGGAATATGAGCCTGCATATCGCTCTGCATCATAATGGTGATCATTGGGAAGCATCTTTGTGTCTTTCTGTTTCAGTTTTGAAAGCATTCTATGCGCTTCATTATTTAACATTTTTCACCTCCTTGTCTGGCTCCATCATATGGTTGCTCCTGCTTTGTATCCTTGTGATATGGGAAGAACATGAGAAGATCTTTCTTCAACTTGCAATAGGAACTTGCATCATTGAGGGGAGGAACAAACTTGATGCATCTCACAAGTGAGTGGAAGAAAAATGAAAAACGAGGTTTCTCTGGAGTATTGCATATGAATGAATAACATGCTTTGAGTTTATGGAAGGAATATGGAAAGTGTATATATACATGGGTAAGTGTTCAATATGCAAGGTGGGGTTTTTAGAATCACTTGCAGCTCATGGAAAGCCATGGAAAAAGCATGAAAGTGGGCTTTTTGATGTATATTGCATGCTGGAAGTTTACATTTCTCTTTTGATATGTACATGTGGAAAAGATGGGTTTTTCATCACATTTTGCATATAGGGCAACACTTGTCTTCATAATTAAGATTTTGAAACCTAATCACATGTTTGGAAGAACACCACATGTCGTATTTTGAAGAACTAAGTTTGAGGAAGATCACTTTTTCCTTTGCAACTAAATCTTCATTATTTGAGGGGAAGAAATAACTCGTTATAGTTTGCATATAAAGGGGAAGAACTTTGCATCGGAACATCATTTTGTGAGAAGAACTTTCTTGGAGTTACACCTTTTGTACTTTTTGTTTTCAATTTGAAAAAAAAACAAAAAAACATTTGCCCATCTTTTGAGTCTCTAGGGAAAGTCTTCTCATCAAACATAGACCATTGAGAGCTTCATGATCTTTAAACTTTGAAAAGCAACCTGCATCTTCGTTGATGAATTATAGGACTTTTGAAAACGCCCATGAGAGCACTTGAACAATTAGAGCATCTTCCTTCAATTTCACTACAAGACATTGTGGTTTCATCATTGTTCTCATGGATTATGATACTCATGACGTTACTTTGAAATTTGTGGTCCTCCCTTGATTAATCTTTAAAGCACAGAGAAAACACTTTATAACAATGAACCCTTCATCTTTGTTATATATTATAGCTGCTCCTTTGTGACTTGTTTATCATCATCACATCATGCATTTTGATTGACTATTTTACACGTTTTCTCGGTATTGTTGTTCATACTTTTGTTAATCCTTTGTACCATGTAACTTCACATTTCTAACAGTCTCTTTTTAATCATGTTCTGTACATCTGCACTCTCTTTCAATCTATCTTGCAATCTAAACATGCCAAAATAGTGACAATGAATAGCAATCCCATTTCTATTCTTCACATTCTTTGCACAAGGCTTCATGCTCAGTGATATGCCTTGGCTATGCGTAAAATACCTCTGTCATGACAGTGATTCTAATCTTTGCTGCTCCAATAACAGCTCTGTCAACAGTGTTTGCTTACTATCTTAATGTCTCTGCATGTTTGGCTTTGTAGATGAACTCTATACTTGTGATGTTTTTCCTACTGAGATATTCATCCTCCTTCCAAATCTGCCCCAACCTTATTCAACATATCACTGATATACTCCATGCTGAAGCTTTGAAAGTTGCAATGATTTTCCTCTAATTCGAAATGCTAAAAAAAACAATAAAATTTGAATCTAAGAGACTCATTCGAAAATGAAAAAAAAATGCTATTTAGATGCCTCCAAACGTTATTCAACTCATACACGTGCCCTAAAACCGACCATAAAAATCCATCAAATATGCACACAAATCGTGGGCTAGGGCACGCGTATGGAAAAATGCAGGTGAACTCTACAAAAATGAGAGCAACTTGATAGATTCGGGCCTAAAAAAGGGGAAAAAATCTGCGTTGATATACCATTGGAAGAGATCGAGTTTGATTATGAATCAAAGACTATAAATGACTGGAGTGAAAAACGGGATTTCCATTACAAAATCACAAGTCTTTGAATGAAGAACGATTTCACACTCCTCATCTCCGGTTATTAGCCAACAAATGGCAAACTGAAACGTGGATTTATAGTGTTAAACACGACTATCACTTCTCCACTCGGATTTCTCCAGCAGCGATATAGGTCCAAATGATACATCAAGGCAGTGACGGGTTTCAAGAAAGGCATCACAGGTAGAAAGAATGGCATTTTCATTTAAAAACGGCCCCCACGGGCTTTGCTACTCACGATACAGGCCCAGAAGACCAGCGTTGGGCTTTTGAAGGCAAGACAAAAATGTATAAAATGAGTTGAAGCAGATTTTTAAAGTCACGATGTGTAATGACCTTGTCTAAGTCATAACTAAATTCAACATCAATTCCCTTTTCAATTCATTAGTTTGGCATTTTGTCGAACAGTTGGCAGGCAAGCTTTGATACCACTGTAATGAACCTGATTTGGCCTTAACTTTAAACCACCTGATTTGGCCTCAACTTTAAACCATCTAATTTTCATCAATTTCCATACAAATCATAGGGTTGGCATTTTGTCAAACGGTTGGCCGGCAATCACTGTAAAGAGCCCAACCTGGCTCTTATACGAAAATCAACTGTAATGGAAATTCCTTCTCTAAAAATTATTTAAAGTGCTTTGCAAGTGTATCTATATTTTTCTTGTATTTTCGAGATATGAATTTCACAAGGCAAGCATTGAGTGGCTCAAAATAACTTAATATCAAATTCTGAATCCTCTGAATTCGCAACTTTATTCATTTTATTCAATTCTGATTTGATATTACTCAGCCAACATAAACAATTAATTTAAAATGGCTCATTCAATTAACTTCTGGAAATATTGTCCAAAGAGTTTATTCCAATGTTAATGAATTTACAACTATTACAAATCAACTATGAAATGAAGGTAGTGTAAATACCGTTTATTGATGTGCATCAAACATCTCAACAAATGCTTACGCCACCCTGCAGTATCGACTGAAAGGCTGATCGAGGCCCAAATTCAATGATTCCTCATCCGCGGAATGAGGCTATATGTTGCTCATCCCAAATCTGAAGCATGCGGCTAGCTAAGGAGGATGCGGCCTGATGAAACTCGCGGCCCAGTATGAACAATGCGGCCCCTTTATGATAGTGCGGCTTGCTGCTGAATCGCGACCCAATCTGAACAAATGCAGCTGCGTGACCTTGTAGTCTAAGAGCTCGGCCTATCTTTGCTGTTGAGGCTGGTTACCTCCACGGTAGCCAGTGATAGTCTTGACGCCCAAATGCTATGTTGGTCTTAATCCAAATGACCAGCGACAGGACTTTCCAGCGATGATTGTCTTCAAACTCCACCCGCGGCTTAGACTCTTCCACGCTGCCTGCCAGTCATTATTTTGATCTTCTCCAGATTGGATACGACACCACTCCAACATCTAGTATGATCTCAGCTCGAAGCACAAATCAATCACAATCTCTAGATCAAATGCTCAACTCCTCCAATAACATCGACCTCTTGATGCAGGCCCCAGTTCAAAGAACTTCAGAAGTCGGAATGACTTTCTTTCCTTCAGCCACAGATGAACAGTTCGAAGGAAGATGCAATTGATTATACAACAACAATCAATCGCCGATTAGCCTCAGAAGAATCAGTCTTCTAGAAACCAATTCGACCCTTATACTTCAGCAAGGGCACAGATTTCAGAATTACCAGGAACAATTCACAAGATCAATTTTTATATAAAATATTCGATGATCAGCACTAAGAATGGATCCGTATTTATAACTCTTCGGACGCCATAGTTTCCAAAAGGATATATTAGTTAACTAGTCTCCGGAATAGCAACTTCCAAATTATTATAATAATATGACTTTATTATTAATTAATAACATTTTGTTATCAATTAACATTAGTTAATTAACCAATATGCACTCCAGTGATAAAATCTGCATCCACTGCTGATCCTGCCAAACTGACGGAGCCATCCATTGCATTGGCAAAAATAGAAACTGCCAAAAATAGACTTACTATAAATAGTAAGTCCCCAACCATGGAATTGTACAAATTGAACATTGTCTGGAAAACTGACCCCTACCGATATTGCCCTGCCAGAAAGGGAAACTGACCAAACTGACTTACTAAAAATAGTAAGTCCAGACTTACTAAAAATAACAAACCTGCCAACTGGGACCCTCAAAACCGGGCATCAACTCACGAGGGCCACGATGATGAGCTGACCAAGCCATTGCCACTACCTGCTAAAAAAGGGGGTCATCACACGATGCATATATAAAACGCATCCTTCATATGTTTAAAAGAACTCATAACAGGCTTTTTGAAGGCTCGATACAAGCCTTTAAACATATACACAAGTTATAAAACATGCATTATGCATTAAAAATGCCACCAATGCCACCATAGGTAGTTATGGGTTTTTATAAACTCAAATACATTTCTAAAACAACATGCATATGCAACATGTAATTAGGATTAAATTTGCCACTTTCTAAAGACTAAAAACATGTTTAAAATAACATGTAATCATTTTCAAAAACACACCATTTAATATAATAATGTTTTTTAAATAAAATTACACATTTAAAATAAAAACATATGCAATTGTCTTTAGAAAGCCCACCCTCAATGACTTTGATTTTTAAATTGCACTGCTAGTGGGGAATCAAATACGTTTTGCATTGTGATGATATGCAATATCAAATAAAAGCCCCACTTAATAGCTCAACTATAATAATCTTTATATGTAACTTTTATAATTTTAATGATATAATATTCATAAAGACTTAAAAAGTCCACCATTACATATTTAATCATTAAAAATATTAAGTAAAACTTCTCAGAATAATGTGAAATTTTAAACTGGGGTTCTAAACCCACTTTACATATAAATGACATTTTAACCTTGTGCAATTACCAACAAAAAGCCCACTTTTGAAGGATTTTAACCAAGACGCGCAATCAGGCAGAAAAACCCCACTGGCAGGACATTGAAACGCCTATAACTTGAGCTAGACCAACCCAAATGATGCCTAAGATAGCTCAAAACGAGTGGAGTTTCGAAAGCCACAAACCTAAGGCAAAATCAAGACCAAAAACCAAACACAAGACCAAGAAAAACCAAACAAAGACTCGCCTTGAAGAATTTAAACCACGGAATTTTTCGTAAGGTTGTCTAATTTTGTGAATGCAAAATTGAGGACAACAATATCTATATATATAAAGAATTTAAACCACGGAATTTTGCATTCACAAAATTAGACAACCTTAAGAAAAATTCCGTGGTTTAAATTCTTCAAGGCGAGTCTTTGTTTGGTTTTTCTTGGTGTTGTGTTTGGTTTTTGGTCTTGATTTTGCCTTAGGTTTGTGGCTTTCGAAATTCCGCTCGTTTTGAGCTATCTTAGGCATCATTTGGGTTGGTCTAGCTTATATATATATATGTATTGATTATATGACTGAATGGTCCAATATATTTAGAATATAAGAATTATCATATATATGTTATCGATATATGATAATAATAAAGACATTGGAATTATATATATGTTTTATTTCAAAGATATCCTTTTTTTGATTTTTTCCACATAAGAAGATTTTCAATTGCAGTAAAAATTAATAGCAACTTCTGACAGAATGCAACTTACATTACATTTATTAAAATAGGAATGTAATTACTAGTTTGTTTTACTGTTTGCATAGATACTGGAAGTTGAATTTCTTATTATGCAATATATGTAATGCTAGCGGATGCAATTAAACACTAGAAATCAACCTGTTAAACCCCCACGTCTGAAGATAGCTAGCCGCGGCTGGAGTAAATAGTGGCAGCTGCTGTAGAAAAATACTCCCTTCGTCCTTTAGCAAATTGATGGCTGTTTGTAATGGCACCAATTCAATTCCAGCCCTCTACTTTTATGGCGTCAAACCCCAAGTCGAAAATCATGCTGACTAGTCACCAAAGAAAAAATGAATCTCTCTCACACAATTTGAAGGCGAAGGACCAGCTTAAGGTGCATTCTCTGAGAAGAATTAACAATTCTTCAACAGCTGTATCAAACCCTCACGTCTCCATTCGAACTCAGAAAATTCCTTCATAAAATGTAAAGTCAATAATGATGCCTCCAAGAGGTTCGATTTTCCCAATTAAAGAGCAATATCTTCTCCAAGAAGATGTCCAATTCCAGCTTCAAGAACACTCTTTACATAACTTAAAAGTATTCTCAACTTCTCCAAAGTTTGAACATTTTAAAAATATTAAACAATAATATCTCCCTCCCAATTAATGTCCAAACATAAGATATTAAAACAACCATTAATATTAAATAACTTGACTCTATAATATAAGCTCCAACATAATAATTAATTAAGTTAGACTTAATTAATTATAATCACTCAATGAATTACGTTTCTAAGCCAAGACCACATGCTCTGCCAAGTCCATTGTTCAGACACCCTGCCACAAATGGTAATTGACAAAAATAAACTTACTATAAATAGTAAGTTCTCAACCAGAGACCCTCATATCAAACCATTAGCCCACGAGGGTCGCAGTGATGGGCTAACAATGCCATGTCGCACCTGCTAAAAAGGGGACATCACATGTTACTATTTCAGTACTAAGGAGGGGAAATCTGAAGTGTTTCCAGGGACATGCCTGTCTAAATCCAGCCAATAGGTTGGTTCCCAAGATAGGGTAGGGATCAACGTCCCTTAGAACCTTGTGGGCATAGTCCCAAGATAGGATAAGGGCTTGGATCTGTAAACTTTGAGGGAAACCTATTGTGATTGGTATCTAAGCAACTTGGTTACATTCTTATCTTCTCCCTTCGCAAACTGAGGTAGTAATAAGATCAGCATTGACATTAAGAATTATAAATAGTAAAACAACTAGATTACCTAATATGTTTAGCATGATAAATGAACCATTTTTCTTACTTTGAACCATGGAATACCATAGATTGGATTGAAATATTCAATGCAACCTAGTCCATTCAATGTACAAGAATATCAAATTGGACTAATTTTGGTTATAACAGGCCTAAACCTAGTAGGGGGACATTACAATGTCATGAGAGAAAACTCAATGCGATAGAAAGTGAATTTGTGCCAAGGGATAAAAGAACCATTCAAGACAAATGAAGCTCACACCTAAGGTGAGAAGTCCCGCATCCAAGCAAACTCACCTATACAAGTCCAAGCAAATTCACTCATGCTAAGACAGGCGGTGCAGCGGCCAAAATGCCCAAACTCACATGACAAGATGCTTATAGAATTTTATTTGCTTCACCTCCAAAAGGAATGCTTGACTGCTAAACCAAATATGGAGTCTTCATGTAATTCTCACCAATATCTCGCAATATATCCGAACACCTACAAATTTGATAAAACTCAATTGGAAATGCACTATGAAATACTTGAGTGATATCTCCAACAAAGAGATTTAGTTGGCGTGGTGTTTTTGGGCTTTTTTGTTTTGGCTTTGCATTCTTATCTGTTTGCTGGCTATTTGTGGGTCCCATAAGCTGTTTGGCCTCATGGACGTTATTAAAAACATTCATTCTATCATTCAATCCAGCTACAAAATTTGAGTGACTTTGCCAAAACATTAGCTAGGGTAGATCTTTCACCATTGAAGCCAATCTTCTCCGAGAGGCTTTTTGTCCTCAAGAAGGCTTAATCGAATCAAATATACCATTACTATAGTTTGTTCTTCATTAGAAGGGGATGGTTCACTCTTCTTGCTAGACTCTTCTCTCTCTTCTTGGAGTTTTGATAGTAGTGGATCCGTTTATATTAGCTCTTATCGCAATTGGTTCCACCCAGCTTGCAATTCTTCAATTCACTCACTCTAATGTTGCACTTTTTTCCAAAGAATGTTTTTTCTACCTATAGCAACTCACCACTTACCTCAAGCTTCTTTGTTGTAGACATGGTCATGATTGTTTCTTTACAACCTACACAGCTTGAGATTTTACTATAAATATGCTTATACACACAACCTTATATGTTATCAAAAATCTCTCCTACAAACCCCAATGAACTTGATGTGTAAACTCTCCAAAGAGGTAGAGTTTAAAAGTCAATAAAATGTACTAACATACAATGCTGCATAGAAGTAGAAATCACAAAAAATCGCAACTAATGGTAGAAGTCACAAAAAATTGCAACTAATGGTAGAATCATAAATTGCTTGTATTTCAATAAATTGCAATCAATGTTCTTTTACTATGTTTTTTTTTAAATCACACAAAAATCGTCCAAGTCACTAGAAATGTAGGTGTGATGGCCTTGTTTCCCATCAAAATGAATGAAACAATGTTTTGGTTTTTAATAGCCATTTAAGGGAAGCAAAAGGCATCCTTGCTTTTTCTAGGTCAAAACAAAATCTCTCTTCTTTACACACACAAACTATTTCTTACAAAGTTCTAGGAAGTGTGAAGGAAGACAAAGTGAACCATTGTCTAGAGACTCAACACCTAGGAATTTAGAGAGTTTGGTAGACTTGTCAAGGTGGGCAAAGTAAAATGAGGCCTAGAGGCTTAAGACCTGGGTACCATATGTTAGGTTAGTCTCCTTGAGCTTGATAGACTTGTTGAAGGTTTCTGTCATTGAGACTCAGCCAAGTTAGTTGTGAAAAATTAGAAAAAAAGAATAAGAAAATTGAAAGCGCTCAAATCTAAAAGCATGTTTGTTAGTTGTTTGTTGATGGGTTTGGAGGACCCTTGGAGCTGGGTTAAAAGTGACAAAATAATTAAAAATGGAAGGTACCATAAAAGTTTGTGTGGTTTCAAAGGCTTTCATTTGGGCTTGGTGGCAAGGATTCTGCTTTGTATTGCAAAAGGGAGTGTGCCATGGATGTTGCCTATTAACCTTGGTAGAGGCTGCTGCCCCCATACACCTGCTTTAATTTGAAAAAAAAAAAATAAAAAAATTTTGGGCCGACAAATGGAGAAAACAACAGTTTTTTGTTCTTTGGATTTTCTTCTAATTAAATCTCAAGTAATTGAATTACATTTATACTTTGGTTTGTCAAGTCAATCACTATTCTATGTAACACTCCCATGGTTGTTGCAAAATTTTAAATTTATTTGAGAAACAAGTGTAGGACTTCACATAGAGCTGGTGATGATGGGTTGAGTGATACAAGCTCCTCTCCACCATAGTTCACACTCCGTGATGTGATTTTTTTTATTTTGATTCGAAGGAAATTATAATCCTTGAGTTTCATACACCCAAAACACTTGAGAGTATTTATACGTTTAAAAATGTTGTGTCCAACTAAAGTCATCTTTATCACTCATTTGCTTAATACACACTTGTGTACATGATCAATGTAGCTTTGAATTGAAATGTTTTTTTGTCTTTAAAGTTGATTTATTGAAATGTGCATGGTTAATTTTTTAAATCCTCTAAAATTCTCTATATATTTAATGGTTTTCAATTGTCTGAGTTTGATTGTTGAGTTCGAGTTTGAGTAAAAAATCAGCTTGCCAAGTTTGAGTCTTCTAACTATGATTTCTTATACGCAAACTTTTCAAGTTTTGTTTTCTGCTGCTTTGTTGTTGTCATCACATTTTTTGTTTTGGTTTTTAACTTTTATACATTTTTTTCATTTGTTTCAAATGTGGTTTACCTTGTCCATGCTTGTTTTAAAGCAGTGATGATCAAATCAAGTTTCATTGACTTTGGCTCCTTTGTCACAATCTCGTCCATTTTTTGTTGCACAATCTGTATTCCTTTCAATTGGTTGAGCAGGGCTTGTACAATTCGTATGTATCTCGGCTTGTTTAGTAAGTTTCACCATAAACTAAGGATTAAATAGTCTAAATCCATTTTGTTTTGTAATTAAACCTGAATATAGTGAAATGCGCATGCTCCAATTGAGCAGGTGTGATGTCCCCTTTTTAGCAGGTGTCAGGGACATGACATTGTTAGCCCATCATTGCGACCCTCGTGGGCTAATGATTTGATTTGAGGGTCTCTGGTTGAGAACTTACTATTTATAGTAAGTCTATTTTTTCTAGTTTCCAGTTGTGGTAGGGTGTCTAAACAATTGACTTGACAGTGCAGAGCAGTTGGACTTGGCATCACCTAGATCCAATGAGTGCTAAGTGTTCCATTCATTCTCATGAGAGATGGGTTCGTGTGAACCACTATTCATGAATTGTGGGTCAATGAGTTTGACTCAAAAAACTACACAGTTGAATCCTGATAGCAATATCACAATTTGACTTGCTGTGGAAAATATCTCCTACTTATCAATTGATTATAATTATTTAATTAAGTTTAACTTAATTAATTATTATGTGGAGCTTATTTTATAAGTCAAGTCATTGAATATTAATGAATACTTTATTATCATATGTTTGGATGTCAAAGTTTGGAAGGGGTTATAATTGAATATTATATTTCAAATATTCAAACTTCATGGATACTCTTTTCAAATTATCATATGTTGCTCTTTAAAAGAGGATTTTGAACCTCTTTGCCATTATAAATTTTTGTAACTTGTGAAAATGCTTTGAAGCTTGGAGACGAGGATTTGAGGTATTTGCTGTTGAACTGATAATTCATTCCAGTATTTAGCATTTTGAGTTGGAGTCCATCACCCAGCGAATTGTGTGAAAGTAGTTCTAGATTTCCTATCGCCATTGGGAGAGATTGAAAGGAAATTGGCACGGTATTGAAATGATTAACTCTGGACTTGGAAAGACGGTTATGCCTATCAGCTGCGGCCTGTTCTTCGTCAACACTGGAGCCAAAGTTTGAAGCCGTGGCTAGCAGATGTATAACGTGGGCTTAAACAGGTTCAATCTTTAATGTTTAATGACACTGCCAGCGTAAGTACATTGCATAATTAATTTCGATAACAAGCATCTATGCTTGCTGATAGAATCTTAGTAAATGTATTTCTAATTCAATAAATGTAATGTGAGTTGCATTCAATTCAGAAGTTGTTAGTCAATTTAATTGCAATCGAAAACTCTCTTATTTTGAAAAAAAAAAAAAAAAAAGATATATATATCAAAACACAAAAAAAAACACCAAAACCAAAACCATTTGCAGTTGCATTCAGAGTAAGAGGCCAGACAGGTTCTTTACAGCAGGGCTTGTACAATTCGTATGTATCTCGGCTTGTTTAGTAAGTTTCACCATAAACTTAGGATTAAATAGTCTAAATCCATTTTTTTTCGTAATTAAACCTGAATATAGTGAAATGCACATGCTCTAACTAGATATTTTACTTACAAAGAATAGACTATATTACTAGATAATTGTTGTGCCTCCCGTGTTGGCATTCTGTCGTGTGTTTATTCTTTTGATTCAAGCTAGACTCTTATATGGTTTATCATGTGAGTGTTTATATGTATCCTTTTGTGTTGGCATTTCTATGATGCATCCAATTACTGATATATTCTTTTGTTCTTATGGTATCACTATTGAGGTGGATAGTAGGTTGTACTTGTAGTTCAGTGATGATCATATATGCATGATGACTCTGCAATGATGTGCCATAAAAGATATATGATGATGTTTGGATACATTCACATATATAGATGGTATTTTGGCTTTTGACATTGCTAATGGTTTTATGATGAGTGTTGATATTGGGGCAGTGATTTGATGTGATATGTTTTGATTGATCATGCATTGTTAGTAATCTGATTTGGGGATTTGTTGTATGCTCTTTATTGTTTTTAAATGATGTCTTATGGTAATTAATGATGCTTAGTATGTTAACTTGGATTAGATTACAATTGTGATTGTAATTACTGTTAAATGATATTTAATGTTAGTTAATGAACTTTTTGGATATCTCATGTTATTTAGTGATTATTGCTGATAATTGCTGTTAATTAATGATTATTTGATGTAATTAGATAGATGAGAATCATGAGATTACTAATGCAATGTTTATGTGATGATTATATGTGAAAAGGGGTGGTGTTGTAACACTCGAATACATAAGAGTGATTATGCCACTAAAATTCCCTATTCAGCGATCCACACTAATTGCTTATGTTTTATGCGATTTGGCTATACACACACACACATATACATATGAGTTGGTACACTTGACGTGTGATGTTTGAGTGATGGCAGGTACCATGCATCGACTTCAATCTGCTCTATAGGTCTGAGGGTGCCTGTAATACCCTCAACGGTGGTTAAAATGGTGTTAATCATATGGCTAAGTCATGTTATCCAGCCTAATTATCGCTCCTATTCCTGGGTGACAATCGCCATGTTGCTTATGCCTAATTGCACGGTTACCGTGTGGTAACATCAGACTACCCTTGCATATTGTGTTATACCAGGGATGAGTGTTTGTGCATTATTAGTCGTTGGAGTAGTTGTAGTCAAGTATATAAATAAAATAATAAATATATTTAATAGCTAGTATTGCCTGGCTGTTTATTACTATTACTCGCAAATATGCCATATAGGTACTTAATTTAATTGGTTTTCTATAGTTTAAAAGTTTATTTTTATGATTTTAACTTTGTGGTTTGATATATTTCATTGTTTTGACAAGAGCCCTTTTAATATATCCAAAATTTCATGTTTTATTCCGAACTTGTCTTTCTTTCAAAGTTTCTTGACATTTCTAAAAACCCTCGTGAGAAAATTCGAATTTCTTGAGTTTTCTAGAAACCCTCCGAATTTCGTTTTATTTTGTTGACCATTTCTCAACTTCATATTTTTGGGTATTTGCTTGTTGAGGTAGTTTCTCACCATTTCTCTTCATATCTCCCTTGATTCTTGATTTAATAAATTAATTGTTAAAAGATGTTTGGAAATGTTCTATTTGGTGGATTTGAACATGATTCTAGTTTGTTTGATTGAATTTGGTTGAGATTTGTATTTTTTTCCCAAATTGGGTTGTATGGTGAGGGTTTCCTTGCCATTTTGCTTTAGGTTTTTTATTGGATGAGTAAATTGTTGGATTGATTGCATTTTTGTAACGAGGGATGCATTGGAGCCAAGGGGTTCTTTTAGAATTTTCAATTATGGAGTTTCAATTTTAGTGGTTTTTGTATGTGTAAAGAGCCTAGCTTGGCCTCATCTTCAGACCCTCTAATTCTCATCAATTTCTTGTGCAAATCATAAATTTGGCATTTGGTCAAACAGTTGGCAGGCAATCACTGTAATGACCCTGATTTGGCTCTGCTGTCTAGTGATTGAAACTTTGCTCAACAATTAACAAATTTGCAACAAATAGGATAATTCCGCAAGATTTCTTTATTTATTTATTCAATTTCAAATTGAAAATTTCATAATTCCATACAAGATCATTCATATCCCAACACTTCTGATTTATTCTGGAAATGCTCTTAAATACAACTGTTCATTTTGGAAAGAAGTAATTAAATAACAACAAAGAACCTGTAACATGCGTTTGCTTGCAGCGGCCAAGTAATAAATGAACGTAGTCACTTAATGGCTGTCACGTCCTCTCCCAGTTCGAACGCTGCCATTGTATGGTATTCGCAGCCCTGGAAGACAGCTACGCAGCTCCCAAAGTACATCCAAATGCACCTGTAGCTGATGATATATGTCACGCAGCCCAACATGTGCCAAATGCGGCTCCTTGGTGGATGCGGTTGTTTCCAGCAGTGGCTAACGCCACTATAATCCTAGCGCGGCTGCCATAATAATGATGCCGCCCCTGCACAAGACACAGTTTGCAATTTATATGCAGCACTTCAAACATGCACCGCCCAACCTATATCAAATTCGGCACCCAGCAATAAGAATTTACAATTCCCAAGCATTCGATCCAAACCCTTCTTAATTTCAAAATTGATCTCTTCCTCCAATCACAGGCAAGAAACCGCACCCTCAGTGTGCATACAAACTTTCAGCATTATCTCTTTCCTTCAGCCACAGGGAAAACAGTATGAAGGAAGAATACAATCGATTATACA
>MU224523.1:1799123-1824545 GCA_018584345.1 Thuja plicata | reverse complement strand
CTTGACTTACTATAAATAGTAAGTTCACACCAATGACCCTCTAAACCCCTCGCCAGACCATGAGGATCGCAATAATGACCTGGCACCATCATTTCAATGACCTGCTGAAAAATGGGGACATTACAGTATGAGTGGTTTACATACCCGGTTTTGGGGCACTTTGCTATTTGAGTGAAAGTCTTGAATGTGTATTTGATTATGGATGCTATAATGTGATATTGGATGCTTGTAATTAGCTATTGTTATGTGAGTAATGAGATGACACATGAGATTCACAGTGGGATCAATGTGGATCCGTATGATCGGTATGGAACCAATGGAATGAATGCCGTGAACATTGCCGACAAATGTATATTGAGAAAATGGATTTATGTGATATGGAATCTCATTGCATGGTGTCATTGTGCCTTTATTGTGATTATGAGCTTGGGATGGGCGTAGAGGTAGATCTGAGGAGTGGCTCTCAATGGGTGTCAAGGCACAAAGGGGCTGACCAGAATCTCATTGGAGAGTTTCTTAATTCAAGTGACAACATAATCAAAATTAATGGGGTAAACACATAATAATAAGATAATGAGTATCCCTCTTGCGTGCCTTGAGTGCTATCGTAGGCCTAAGGACACATTGAGAAGGCTTGGTATACCAGCAAGTTGAGCCTCCTTGTCTTCACGAGAGGATTGCTTGGCTCAACATGAGTCATTCTTGGGACTATGTGATGACAGTGTTGCTTCCAGACTCTTCACACGTGCATTGTGTAGGTCTGAGTAGCGACCCTATGGGAATTGTGTACGTGCTTATTCCCATACATGTGTTATGGTGTCGACTACTATGACGGTTGCTCATTGTGATTGGATGCATATTTGTGCCTTGTGTGTGTGCGCTTGTAAGCCCTATTGCATGGTTGCTTGAGTGATGTTTGGGCCATATGGTTATCTCCTGGAGCACGATGGGGTGGGCTTGAGGGTACCACATAGTTGGGTGGCATGACCAACTGCCATTGGGGATCGACTTACAAGATTCAGGTAGTCCTAGATTATACTACACCTTTATATACTTATGTTGTTTCATTCATGTGTATATAATTATTGCTTTGTACTTGTAACTCTTGTGATATGATGGATAATGTAATAATGTATAATGTGATGATATTGAGTGAGTGCAATTTAATGTGTTTATAGCAGATTAGAATGTATCTTGATTATGCGTTTACTCAAGTTTTGGGTCAATATACCTTAGTGTGTAGGCCAAATTCGTAGATCGGCGTCTGCGACTGCCTTTTGGTGTCTGCGCTGATTGGTGTCTCTGATTGTCGACCGACGTCTTCACCTCTCTGGTCTAAGAAACTTTCATCCCAGGTTAAAAAGTGTAGAAAATGTCTACATCTAGGGATCGTTGCCTGCGCCTAGACCGATGTCTCCGCTTGTCCTTCGACATCTCCGCCTTGCTTAGGAGAAACAATAATTCGACTTCATGGATGGATCGCAATGCCGGATTAATGAGTGGTACAAATTCTCTCAAGGCACCTTCTGGTCGTATGCTTGTTGGTATTGTGAATATTGCATGATTGACCCTCTTAGGAGCATTGTATTTTTGTGGTTAAAATGAATCCAGTGTTGGATGCCGTGGAACCCTTGGATGTCAATGATTGCCTTCTGCTTATGTTAATGCATAGATTATTGTATGTTTGTATCCTAATGATGTTAGTATTGCATGCTTACATGTATTTGATGAAAAAAAAGTTATTCTGTCTTTGTTAGCAGATATGTTGTCTTTTGTTACAAGGGTTCCTTGGCGGGGTGTTACATTAATAAATTGTTGAAGACTAAGAATTGATGTAAATAAATTATTTCTTTGGAAGCATCCTTAACAGTTAGAAAACAATCTTACAAGTTAATAAATTTTAGGCGACAATGCTGATCTTACTAATTAATAAAGCGTGGTTTACAATGCTATATGGTTTCTATCTTATACATCCCACTTAGGATCTCAAAATTCTTACTGCATTTGACTTAGCTGTTTGTGAAAAGACTGGTGAACTACATTCCAATGTAATGTAATATAATTAGCAATATGGTCATTAATGAAAAAAATCTATATTACACAATTGATGGGCTATACTATCATTTTTATATGCTCTCTATATATCTAGCTTTTAAAATGGCTTTAAATTTAAAAAAAACAGCAAATTTTTCTCTTTTCAATTTTTTTTGTTGCATTTTTCTATGTTTTTTAAAATGCGATTTTTTCCCCGAAAGATTTTTTCTGCTATACTATGCTACTTGTAAATTCAAATGATAGTGTTGGGGAGAGAGTTATTCATCAAAGGCAGAAGAAAACATGCTGCAACAAAAGAACTCAGATTTATCCTAGAAACCCTCAATATGAAGGAAAAACCAGACTGAATGTGGTAGGAGCAAATACCATACTACCTTTATTAAAGTCGCAAAATTACCAAGTGCAAAAAATACTTGGATGCAAGCTTCCCTTGTTCCTTAAATGATATTCTGTTGTCCCAAATCCTCTATCAACAACTGAATCATCCTTTATTTTGATCTCTTCTCTATTATCTCCTTCCAAATGCTAGCTTCTATCTCCTTTTAAATTTGTACGAACAGGAAGGTTCTCCCAAATGTTTTTTTAACCTATCATACTGTTCACAGAAAAAGATCTCTGCACATAATTTTTATGATTTATATGGATCACGTAGTTGATGATCATGAAATAAGATATAAATATAAGATGAAGCTCTTTAGTTGATCATTGCATTGAAAATTAGTGAGGATTTGACACAAAAATTACGAAAAATGGCATGGCTTTGCATTGATACAAGGATTATATCATTTAATTCCTATCAACTATTTTAGTTTGCCAGGTTTGTTGGCAGGTGGTTCTTGGGATGGTCAAAAGAAACAAATGTTTGAATTTACATGGCACAGAAATTGAATGGGTTGTATATTTAATATGCACTTGCTTTTAAATTCTGTGACAGGGCTGACATATGGTCACTTGGAATAACAGCATTGGAACTGGCACATGGTCACGCTCCATTCTCCAAATATCCTCCAATGAAGGTGAATAATGCATTTTTATGTAATCTGAAAGTTCATATATTTGTATGTCATTTAAATCTATTATCTGGAACTGTTCTTCTGAATTATCTTGTGATTCTTCAGTCCTGTTCTTATTTTATGCTTTGAGCACTTCAAAAAGGGAATAGAATGAAGACATGTGGAATGCCTTTTTTTACTGGATTTTGTTTTGACAAGCTGAGGTGGATCATAGGTCTTTGTTATGAAGGGGACAAATTTTAATCTACTTCTTTGAAACATTATAGGTTAAAATTGTTTTGTTATTTTTAGGCAACTTTTTAAGTTTATTTCTGAGCAACTTTTAGTTCCATTGCTATTAAAATTATTTTTTCTGTACATTGTGTTATGTTTTGGTGCCAGGTTCTTCTTATGACAATACAAAATGCACCACCTGGGCTTGATTATGATAGAGACAAGAAATTTTCAAAGGTATCCAACTAGTTTAGTTTTTATAAAATTGATTTAAATGCATTATTGTATACACTATTTTTCATTTATTTATTTTCCTCTGCACTGTCTGGATAGCATTACAGATTCCTTATAATCATCAGGAAAAATAAAAAAGAAAGTGGTTGAGGAAATATCATTTATGGTTTTATCGATCTCATGTTCTTTCTATGCTTTGGAGAGCAATGTCCAAAACTATGTGTGGGAATCATTTTAATTTCCTGGGCTGCTATGCTTGTATTTAATACAACTTCAAAATTATAAGTATCCAGTTTTAGAAAAACATTCACTAATAGTGGGATTCATAATATGCCAGTCTTTCAAAGAAATGATTGCAATGTGTTTAGTGAAAGATCAAACAAAACGCCCAACAGCAGAGAAGCTGTTGAAGCATTCCTTCTTCAAGCAAGCAAAATCTCCAGAATATGTGGTGCGCAATCTTTTGCATGGTCTTCCTCCCCTTTGGGATCGTGTCAGAGCTCTTCAAGTGAGTGTTGAGAAATTTTATATGCTTTTAAGAAAACTGTCTTGCATGGAATTAATTCATTTGTTCTTTTTCTAAACAATTAAGCAAGCTTTTGCAGGAATGTTCATTTCCGAGTTCTCATAGTTTGCAAACATATATTTTGTTTTACCTTGACAGCTTAAAGATTCTGCACAACTTGCTTTGAAGAAAATGCCTTCCGCAGAGCAAGAAGCATTATCACAGGTTTGAAAATGGGAATCTTATACTTGATTGTCTGGACAAAGTTTTTACATGGCAAAAGAGTGCAAGGGTTTGTCTTATCGATTCTATGCTGTGATAGTTAGCATTTATGGAATGAGAGAGTTTATTCTCAAAGCAACAGACTTTTTGGAAGATTTTACAATCTAAATTCTATCCTGGATTCATATTTATTTTTGAAATAGCTTGTACTGTAATATAATCTGAATGTCTGCATGCAATTTTTGGTTTCTTTGAGTTTGAGAATATTTTTTCTCTAAACAATTTATCAAATTTTCTCTATTCTTTTATATATGAAAAAAATCTCATTAGTTTCCGCTGCTGTCTGATGCATGGCTTCTGTGGTGAAGCAACCGCTAATGGAATTGAATCGATTTTAGGTCTACACCTTTGATATACCAGGGGTGTAGGAGAAATATCAGCTAGAGGCTGACACACTTGTAAACTATGATGGAGTACAAGAAGAGTTGAGCCTTCATCTTTCAAAGGAACTAATTACAACACTAGTTTCAGATCGATCATTGACAATTGGCTGGCTAGGGTTATAATCAAAGAAATGGTTTGTTTCTTTTACATTAACATCTCAACTAACTATGACTTTGTTAGTGGAAATATTCTTAGTGCTTTCATCTGTCTCTTGTGAGACAACACAAGACAACACAAGACGAGAAAATAAATTTGCTCTGGCCTAAAACTATAGACAAGATATGTTTTTGGCCTTGGATACATATACTATATTGTCAACAATCAAGCCATGTAGATGAGATTTTCAGATATGGAATAGAAACTATCTAACTACAAACAAACATGATGACTACTACTAGTTAGAAATTAGAATAGAAACTTTGTTTCCTGCAAACAAGGTTTTAAGGAATATCAGTTTGGACATCACACAGTTTTAGGAATTGAAAGGCTGTGTTGCATGCATGGCTACAACCTAGATAGGCATATAATATCATTACAAAACTTGACTAAATATGATCTACTTTTGATTTAAATCATGAAATTATGAAGTAAAACAATAATTTCAGCCTGAGTAATAATTTATGCACCATAAGCATACTGTTTACTCCCATTAAGAATATCTTGTGCGCAAGGCACTTATTTATAGATTACAATGCATAGCTTTTAGGCTTTTGAGAATAATGATTAACAAGCTGATTTTTGACTTGGACTTGGACTCGGTGTCTAGACTCGGCAAAAACCAGCAAATTGAAAAACCCAAGAAATTCAAATATTTTTAAGGATTTTAAACTTTTTTCATGCATCATTTAGTCAATTAACATCAAAGACACAATAATTAAGATAAATAGTGTAAGAACCCCCTGTGGTTCTAACTCTGACAATCACTGTTGGAAATGTTTCCTTGTTTGAAGTTTTGTTTTATTTTGAATTTTTCAGAATATATGCTCTTTCTGTTTTTTTTTGAAATATTGAAATTGCAATGCATGAAATTCAAAATGAATTGCACAACAAGCACACAAATTCTTTATTTACTAAATACCAAATTGCAAGTATTTACAATGACAAATTTGTGCATCAATAATTATTTGATTCAAAGCGATGGAACCTGGAACTGATCGCTGATCACATTAAGCACCACCAATTATGAAACACAGCTGTTCTGGAAACCAATGATTATTGATGCCAAGCTGTAAATTGCAGAGTAGAAGCTCCAATCCGCCAAAACCCACTTCAGCTCTGATGTGGCCTCCAAATGCTGGGCGTCTGCCTTATGATTCCAGACGCAGCTCTCTTAACTAGCTGCGAATTGCATACAAATGAAGCCCTCTGCCATTGCAATCAATACTGAAATAAAATGGAGCTTCAAATCACCAAAATCTGCAATCAATCAATTCAATCTGCAAATTCTTCCAACTGTTAATCCAATCTTGGTCTCTGAATTAAGATAAACTCTTGCACAATCTCATTGGGTATTTCACCAACTCGAAGTGCTGAGAGCCTGTAGAATTGTCAATCCTCAAGCCAATTCTGAAACCCAAGGTAGCTTCTCAGAACCTTCACCAAATGCAACAAAATCTACAAATTCACAATGTCTCTCCATTTCTCCCAAATGCCTTTTTATAATTTCTCATGAAAGTTCGAACCAAGAAGCTGTGATGCCCCCTTTCTGAAATAAGATTTAATAATAAATAAATAAATAATATTAGTAATTTTCAATGTTACTAGTAAATAACCAAATAATCATTAGTAAGTGATGTTATTAGTAAATTAATGAAGGCCAGTAAATATTGATTATATATATACATACTGAATATTCATGGTTAATCAATAATAAAAAATATATATTATTATTAACAATATATAAATAAAACAAAATAACATTCAAAACTAATAAAATATAATGCTGTCGACTAAAGGGAGTAGTCAACTAGTAACAAACATTATAAAAACCTTAATCGACGGTAAAAACTAAACTAACAACCAATCCTAAAGGTTGCGTCAGAAGCATGTATAGTAAGACACGAAAACTGGGTGGAAATCTATTCTAGTCTATTATATAATATTATATGTTAATAAGGATGAAATCAGAATCATCTAATCTATAATGTGTGTATCTATCTTTGAAAGTTCTAATCTTTACATCTGTAATATATATATATACTCATTAGTAATAATGGAGTCATAATCATATATGCCAATGTTCATATTCATTACTATTTAGTACCTAAAGAAGAAGGGACTAAAGTGTTTCCAAGGAGAGGTCTGTCTAAATCCAGCCAATAGGTTGATTCCCAAGATAGGGTGGGGATCAACGACCCTCCAATCTTTGAGGGCAAAAGTCCCAAGGGAGGGCTTGGATCTGTAAACTTTGAGGGAACCTTTTGTGATTGGTATCTAAGCAACTTGGTTACATCTTAATCTTCTTCTCAAACTAAGATGGTAATAAAGGTAGTATGGGCTTTAAGGATCATAAATAGTAAGATTGCTTAATATGTTTGGTGAATGTATAACTTTCCTTATTTTGAATAATGGAATAACATATATTTGATTCAATGCAACTTAGCCCATTCAGTTTAGGCCATAGGAGTATTAAAATGGGTTAAAACAGTTCTAAACCTAGCAGGGGACATTACATAAGCTTTTCCAACAAGGCACATTAATGAATTATTATTTGCTTTTGTTGTCACTTTTTTGACTTAGCCTTTTCCTATGTCTTGGGAGCCATAATTTAAATAAGCATTTAATGACATTAAATGAAGTCTTTGGCTCCACTTTTAAAATAAATTTTATAATACCTCTTATAATTAATTATTAATAATGTATACTTTATTAATGAGCGAATACTTTATTAATATTTAACACCTTGATATCAAGCCAATAGATTTATTCCACTCAGACAACTGAAAAACTCTACTAACACCAAGACCAGGTGCACTGCCAAAAATAGTAACATGGCATTACTAACTTACTTTAAATAGTTTGTCAACGTCACCACAAATCCATACTGCTACCAAACTGTTTAGGTGCCCTACTAAAGATAGTAACCTCGACTTTCCCAAAATAGATACTTACTATAAATAGTAAGTGTGCCAATCTGACCCAAATGAAGAGCAATCCTAAACATCCCTGATCTCTGGAGTGTGAATTGGCCTCTAGCTCTGCCAACTGAGACCCTCTAACCATCTGATTTAGCCTACGAGGGTAACTAATAGGCTAATCCTAACCACCAACCTTGGTGAGCTAAAAAGGGGACATTACAGTTTGCCCTTTGTAAAATTGCTTGTCCCCAAGCAATCTCAAAAACAAATAACACTCCAGTCCACTCGGATCCCAAGAGTAGAACTGTGTAATGTCCTTGTGATCACCAACTAGCTCCTGTAACATCATTCCCAGTACAACTGACAGAACTTGCCAAACTGAATCGAATCCAACTGTAGATGTCGCAGGAGTGAGTATCTCATAGGGAAGCAACTTGGAAGGTTGACATAGCTCGCTTCCCAAAACTACGAAAGTGAGTTGTGATACACACTGTCTAACCCATGCGCAACTAAATTGTCCATCTGAAAAGGGTCATGCACAAGAGGATCAAAGGAAAAACTGTAGGCACTCCTCACTGTGTAAACTCCTTAATGAGCTATGTCTGAAATTCTGATGCATTGGTAGGATCCCGATCATCATGAATGCTCATCTCAAGAGAGTGATTAACATCAACCTCGAAAAGCGAATTGTCATATGACCATGCAACATCCACTTCAAATAGAGGATTGTTCACAAAGTGAACCTCACCACTATGCTGATTTGAACTATACACCTTTGAATTGCTGGAGTCATGAAATGTGTCACACTCTTGCTGAGTCATATCATGCTCCTTCTCTAACACCTTGCCCTTCTCTCTAAAAAGAGAAATAGAGCGCAAGCTCCCCTCATGATAAGCAACATCTTGTGTGCTATTATCAATGCATAGATCAACAACGAAGGTACTGCTGCTATGTACCTCAAAAGATGGCTCAAATGGAAAAGTGGAAGCTGCTGTTTTGACAATCTCTTCGCACACTTCTGCCTCCAATGTAACTGCAAGTCCCTCCAAATCATGATCTTGGGACCTATTGCCAACCAATGAATTTTGTGATTTATTTTCCAAGGTCTGATTTTTGCTCTCTATAGGATCAACTGTATGCTGGTAACTAACTGCTGAAAATTCATTGTAAAGATTTTTAGATACCTCACCTATAGAGTCCTCTTGTTTCTCTTTATTTTTGTTTTGTGATGTAGACTCCTTAAAAATGGAAACCATATACCATGCTAATCTATATATGGTTGCCGGGTGTGAAAGCAATTCACCCATCCTTTCCTGACTTTGTCTAGGCTTCTCCAATTTTTTTATCATGGCTTTTGAGTCTTGACTGCTTCCTGGAAATAGTCATGCTCTTTAGCTGGTTTCCCTGTTTGATTGAATTCCTAGATGTGTCCACAACTTAAACAACTGCAAGAGTGCTAGTCACTCAAAATCAAATGTGTGAGCTCAATGATTTCCACCACCAATAGGATGGTAGGAAACCGCTCTGATACCACTGTAAGAACCTCCTGTGGTTCTAACTCGTACAATCACTGCTAGAAATGTTTCCTAGTTTGAAGTTTTGTTTTATTTTGAAAATTTCAGAATATATGCTCTTTATGTTTTTTTTGAAATATTGAAATTGCAATGCATGAAATTTAAAATAAATTGCACAACTAAGCACACAAATTCTTTATTTACTAAATACCAAATTGCAAGTATTTACAATGACAAATTTGTGCATCAATAATTATTTGATTCAAATCGATGGAACCTGGAATTGATCGCTGATCACATTAAGCACCACCAATTATGAAACGTAGTTGTTCTGGAAACCAATGATTATTGACGTCAAGCTGTAAATTGCAGAGTAGAAGTTCCAATCCGCCAAAACGTGCCCTTCTTAACACTAACGTCACACCCCCTTCAGCTCTGACGTGGCCTCCAAATGTTGGGCAACTACCATATGATTCCAAACCTTGCTCTCTTAACTAGCTGCAAATTGCATACAAATGAAGCCCTCTGCCATTGCAATGAATACTGAAATAAAATGGAGCTTCAAATCACCAAAATCTGCAATCAATCAATTCAATTTGCAAATTCTTCCAACTGTTAATCCAATCTTGGTCTCTTAATTAAGACCAACATCTGCACAATCTCACTGGGTATTTCAACAACTCAAAGTGCTAAGAGCTTGTAGAATTCTCAATCCTTAAGCCAATTCTAAAACCTTTGGTAGTTTCTCAGAGCCTTCACCAAATGCAACAAAATCAACAAATTCACAATGTCTCTCCATTTCTCCCAAATGCCTTTTTATAATTCCTCATGAAAATTCAAACCAAGAAGCTTTTCCAACAAGACACATTAATGAATTATTATTTGCTTTTGTTGTCACTTTTTTTGACTTAACTATTTCCCCAAGTCTTGGGCGCCATAATTTAAATAAGCATATAATGACATTAAATGAAGTCTTTGGCCCCACTTTTAAAATAAACTTTATAATAACTCTTTTATAATTAATTATTAATAAAGTATACTTTATTAATGAGCGGATACTTTATTAATAATTAACGCCTTGATATTGAACCAATCAATTTATTCCACTCAGACAACTAAAGAATTTTGCTAACACCAAGGCCAGGTGCACCGCCAAAATAGCAACATGCACCGCCAAAATAGCAACATGGCATTACTTACTATAAATAGTAAGTATCAAAATGAAAGCTCTGTCAACGCCACCACAACTCCATATTGTTACCAAACTGTTTAGGTGCCCTGCTAAAGATAGTAACCCCGACATTCCCAAAATAGACACTTACTTTAAATAGTAAGTGTGCCAATCTAACCCAAACGAAGAGCAATCCTGAACATCCCTGACCTCTGGAGCGAATAAATGTCTACAATATTCATGGAATATGAAATCGATGGAATCAAAAGTTCAAAACATATATCAAAATAAAAGCTAGAGCCTAGAAGACTAAGGCTCAGAGTAGCCTATATCTTCCTACGTGTACGCCTAAGATAGGTCATGGAAGATTCTGCAGCCATCTTCTCTCCCTGTGTCTGAGGCTCAGCCTCAGTGGCATCCTCATCATCCTTAGATCCTTCACTCTTAGCCTCAGGGTCCTCCACTGGGTTTCCTCGCGCTCTAGCCTCCTCCTCTGCCATCGCTATTGCCTCTGCCTCTTGATCTAATCAACCCATTCCAAGTCTTCATCATCGAAGACAGGATCATCAATCGCAGTGTTCCACTCTTCCTGTGGATCAACTTCCTCTAAAACGATAGGAGATGTGTAAGTCCCTAAGATTTGTCTGTGACGGAGGCGAAGGTTGTAATGAACAAACGTACGATCATTCACCCTTTTCACTGCCAACTTGTTGCGCTTTTTCGAGTGTATATGCTTGAACATACTCCAGTTGCGTTCACATCGTGAAGCACTACATGGCTGGCTCAAGATACAATTTGCAATCCTCTGTAGATTTGGCACCAAAGTACCAAACATCTCCCACCGTGCATCAGAAACAAGAAAATTCAAAAATCAATTCTATAACTTTTACTTTATTAACGTAAAATGGTAATAGAATTTGAAATTAGAAATTAGAATCATAGATTTTTACCTGGCATCAGTAGTGTCCGATTTTTCTTGCATAGGTCTCGTGAGAAAAAGTCTCCTTGTGAATTCCTATACATTTCTATCTCATGGACTACATTTGTTTCAACTGTTGAATTAGCTGACATTCTCTCTACAACATCATAGAGCCCACTCCAAACCTCATCACCGACCTTGAAACCTAGGCTAAATTGGAATGCCGGATTAAGATAGTGAGCAGCTGCATGTATAGGCCTGTGAAGCATCTTGAGCCATCGTCGATCAATGACATCCCATATGGGATCATATTTAGTCCGATTCCTTGTGTAAAAAGATCTAATGGCCTCTTTCACCCTATCCATGCCCTCATAAATGTATCCCATTGCGGGCTTCTTTCCATCAACAATCCGTAGGAGAACAATAAGAGGCTCTATGAACTGCAATTATTGTGAAAGTTGAAACATTAAGCTTTCAGTTTGAAGTTTTACTTTTAAAAATGAACAATGAACATAAACAAGTGCAAACAAAAAATGATGAAATGAAATGGAATTGGAAATGAGGATAAAAAGGAAAATTACCTGCACAATCTCCTTGGCTAGTTGCCAAAAGCCACTCTCATCAAAAACTCGATCAGCTATCTCAATCCCTGCATTGCTCTTCGCATATGATGATGAGGTCCACTCTTCACTTGCAGAGTCTTGTATAATATCTTGAAAACAAATGTTTTAAGTCGTCCTTTCCAAAATCTGTAGAAAAGTAGAAAAAACATATATAGTTTGAGTTGAGACAAGGTTTCTTCAAGTGTGACATCTAACACAAACTTTAGATTCGGAGATGAAGCCTCTATTGTGGATCATGCATTAGGCCATCTCCATGGTAATTATGTTTATCTTCTCACCCCCATTATGTTGAGAGATGTATGTGGTTGCTAATTGTCTCAAAATGCATTTGTTCTTGCATTATCCCAAAAACTACTTGGAATGAATGAATGAGTAAATGAGTTTTAATGATGTCCATGAGACCACCAGTCTATGGGACTAAGAGTATCATTGTTAACAATTTTCAAGTTCCTTTTAACGTCATTGCTCTCCTATTTTTTACTTTTCCCTCCAAAAATGTGTTGATTGAGGCTGCCATTAGCCAGGTAGTTGTAAACAAGAAATTGCTCACACCCCTCTTTGTCGTCACCGACAGCACCGAAGCCTCGAAGAGCCACCAAATTCTGGTGGTGAAAGCTGCTCATGATCTCCACCTCATTCCAAAAATTCGCGAATTTCAAGCGAATGTGAACTGCATCCGACTTCCAACCGAACTGATTTTTGAATTTGGGGTGTGCTGAGTGAATGTGGTAACGTAGGTTCTCAAGTGTTTAGTTGCACAAAACTTGTGGATTATGATATCTATGGCATCAAGAACAAAACTCATAATATGGAGTTACCTAACAATGTCATGAGCCATGAATTGACATATATAGTGCAAAATTACAACTTTTAATGGATGACATATTTGTGGCAAATATACATTGCCTTCCATATATAGTTAAATTCTCAATAATAAATAATGTACAACTATACGTTAATTATAATCATATATGGTAAACAAAATTTTTAAATAATAAATTGTTGGCTTAATATTTTGCAAGTCACTAAGACTACAACTTGCAAAATGTGTATTTTAGGCAGCAGTGTGTGAGATTACTCTCTCCTCTCAGCAATAGGGGAGGCTCCCTTCTTACCGCAGGTGGCTTCAAGTAGAACTGAACTGTAGCACATACAGTTCACCTTGCAACAATAATACCGGTGGCTCGGTAATTGACTTAAGAACAATTGACTGAGACATCGATGAATTTATCTAAAGATGAAATGATACAAGAGCTCAAAGTCTCTTATCCTCACTCCAAATAAGTACTCTATTTATCTAATTTCCAATACTTCATTCCTTGGAGTATTACAACCACTACTCTTCTATAGTAACCCCGATCTCCTGAAGCACAAAGTCTTCAGAAAACTTGGATTAAAGATGCTCCAATGAAATAAACAAGTTAACTATTCAATCTAAATCAAGGATTAACAAATGCTACATAAGAAAACATTCATCAATTGTCAATACAACAACTCAAAGTTTGTCAATCTCTATTCCTTTTATTCAGATGCTCAACTCTCTTACAATGAAACACAAAGTCTTCAGAATATTAGAGCTTTGCCTATAGTTTACTTGCACACAACAAAAGATGAATATTTACAATGAACCCCCCCTCCTTATATAGGAAAAGAGGAGAGAGAAAAGTGGATAAGAAAGGGGAAACCCTTAACCACTTTGACTTATTCAATCCTTATCTCTAACTAACTAACTTTGACTTATTCAATGCTGCAGGACCTAATGTCCTTGCAACATGATTACATGAGACTACTTTGTACGTGATACTATCACATGCAATTACATATTTTTGTGTAATCTGTCAAAGATTCTACACTTTTACAAAATGCATAATGAAAGCATCTAAGTGTCTGACAAGACACGACATCTATTTGCGTCATCCTTTGTCAGTCTTCTTGCTGCTACAAGATGCCTGATGAGTGATGTGTTCAGGTTTGGTGAAAGCATCTGGAACCAGAATATGAAACTGCATCTTGCTCTGTATCATAATGGTGATCACTGAGAGGCATCTTTGTGTCTTTCTGTTTCAATTTTGAAAGCATTCTATGCCTGGAATCATTTCACACTTACCACCTCCCTGTCTGGCTTCATCGTGTGGTTGCTCTTGTTCATCTGTTCCTGCCGCCGTGGAATTTGTAATCCAGTCTTTGAAACTTAATCACATGTTGGGAAGAACACCATATGCCGAGTTGCGAGGAACCAAGTTTGAGGAAGATCACTTCTTTCATTTGCAACAGTATGGGGAGTACTTTGCTTCTTACAACACGAACCTTCATTTATTTGAGGTCATAAAAGGACACAAAAAGGTGGGTTTTTTTTGACGGGTTTGTATGTTGGACATTATGAAAGAGGTGGGTTTTTCAATCCATAAGGCATATTGGGAAGAGCTTAGTATCTTCTAGGTACTGCACGTATGTAGACAACAAACTTGGAAATTGATAAAATGAATACATGGACGCATTCATGCATGAGCAAATTTTCAGTATGCAAGGTGGGATTTTTGGAATCAATTACAGCTCATGAACGGACACGCTATGTGCATGGTGGGATTTTTGAAAGCAAATGCATATGAAGATGAATGTGTAAAGTGGGCTTTTGCCTACTTTTTATATTGGAAGTATCACATTTGTCTTTTCATCATTGGGAATATGAAAAGGTGGGCTTTTTGTTGCATCTTGCATATGGAGCAGCACTTGGTCTTTTATCATTTTATCATTTTTTTTTGGAAAGTCACCATCAAGAACACGGTTTTTAATCCCGACTGCATATGAGGATAAATGACATCCTCATATGCAACTTAGAAGAATATGGAAATGGAAAGACAAGAAGAACATGTAAATCTGAAACTGAAATAGAAGATTTACATATGCAAGAAAAACAAATAACGAAAAACTTCTTCCCTTCCTTTGAGAAATGCAAAGAATAGAAAACCTCTCCCAAACTTAGAATCCTGGAAACAATTGAGGATTTTGAATTCAAGAGGAAGCCTCCAATTTAACACTAAATAGGCAAAGAGTATTATTAGTTTTACTTTCTGATTTAATGCATTTGGACAGCTCAAGATGAAGCTTCCAACAAATGTCCTCCATGCACCTCAGATTGCTTAAAATTAGCAACATGCTTTGAATGATTCAAGCACGTGCCCTAGTTGATAACAATCTTCTTTTCTATAAATGTATTGCATAGAAAGAATGCATTTCGAAATTGAAAGGATAGAAGAAAAACGTTTTTGATAAAGAGTCATAAATCTTACCAAAACCGCACAAGAACAGGAGGGAAATCTGCAGAGATTAATTGCTGAGTTCTCTGAGAAGACAAAGTCTAGAAGTTAAAGGACACCACAGCCATATTCCTCCATAAAAAACACAGCAAGCTATGGATGCAAATTGTTTCAAAGACTTCACCACACTCTTCCTAGAGAGTTATCGCAGCATGCCATGGAGGAGGTTTAACGTTTTTAATGAAAACTTTTATGCATTTCACAGGAAGAAGACGCCATGTTTTCACCGTAATAAATCCTTTCACAAAGACCATCGCATGTTTTGGCATTGATTAGTGCCCGATAACCATTGGTTATCCGTGGTTTTAAATAAAAGAGAACACATGTGTTTCGATATGTTCTTCAAACGCATATGCTAAAATAAATGCATATGCGTTAGTATTTAAAAACAACGCCTTAGTCTAAGTGAGAACATGAGCTTAGTAAAAACGATATGCATTTTAAAAATAAATCAACGCCATGTGAGTCATAGCATGTCAATGAAAAATGACGCTTTAGTGAATAAAACTGCATCATTTTATTTGCTTATAACATATGCTGTCTTTGTTATTGGACGCCACACTTTAATGAAACCACGGGTGTTTTGAAATACATATGTCTTTGTATTAGAATTCAACGCCTTTTAAAAGAATATGCTGTGGTTTTTAAAACATAACATATGTAAACTATTTCAATCGATACTCCCAGCCGTGGTTAATCGTTTTCTTTAAAACGTTATGTTATAAGTTTGAAAATCGACGCTTTAAGGAATAGAGAGCCGAAATTAAAACAATGACATCATATTCTTTGCATATTTTAAAAACATATTACTTAAAAGTAATATAGTCATGTTTATATATATATTTTTTAAAACTAATGCTTATTGCATAAAGCCATATATATTTCAAAAAATATATTACGTCATTAAATTCTAAAAACATACTATCATATGTTTTTAAATTCAATTTTTTTAGACTTTTGCATAAAACATTATTTTTAAAATATATGCAAAGAAGATCATCTTTGAAATGGAATTTCAAAATTCATAAATAAATTTTGAATTTATTTATAAATCTCATCTTTATCTTGTCATTTCGAGATTAAATAAAATAAGACCTCTCCAAAACAATGCCCTTTGCGCAAATGTTATTTTAAAAGCCGAATTTTAAATAGAGAAAGAACTTAATAATTTCATACGCAACTTTAAAACTTTAATGATCTGATATGCAAGATATGACGTAGAATCATGCTATCATTAAAATTTTAAAGCAAAACTTCGCAGAATGACGTGAAATTTTTAGAATAGAGTTTAAAATCTATTTCACATACAAAATAAGCTTTCGTTTTATGCACCTGACAAGAAAAAGTCCACAACATAAATCATGCTCAAATGTTACCAAATAATAATGTTATTAATTATGTACATTATTAATAATAATATTATTAAGTTAATACTGAAATATGTTAATAAAGCAAATACTGATTATAATATAATAAATATATTATTGACAAACAAATATATAAATGGAAGAAATACTATATATATTCATCGATATTATTAATATATACATTAGCAAATAGTTATGTGTCGACGTCCAAAAAACACCCGGCACCCCTTTCATTAGCGACTAACAAATGGTCGTGCCTGCTGAAGTCATACCCCTTCGAGGATTTATAGATGGGGTATGAATTACGCTCAAGGAGGGAGGAAGGAATTCGGTCAGCACATGAAGTAATGTTCATCGCTAACAATTCAGAACAGTGGCTCCATAATAGATCTTTGGTTCGAATAAGAAGAGTGCATAGAGTGATACACTCAGCGCTGACAAAATAGCAGCACCAAATACAGATAAGTGTCAGACAAGACACTACGGTATGTTCTATGTTAAAATCAGTAACACTCCTATAGGGGCTGCAGTTCATAATAAGGATACATATATAAGTTAATGAATTTATGAATCAGAAAATTTTATATATATATATATATATATATATATATATATATGTAGAATAATTTATAATACAAGACACATATTTTGAATTCAGTTTTATTATCAATAGGGATATAATTTATTATTGATATTCATGGAAGAGGATGAATCGTACTAATGCTGCCAAGCATCCATGAGTTAAATAATGATGACAGGGAATTATACCTGAATTCTATTAAGGATAAGGGACTTTTATACGGCCTATTACATATATTACAAATATAATATATATATTATAATTTGTATATATCTATAAAGTATAATGGAAATTATAGATCTCTCTCTCTCTCTCTCTCTATATATATATATATATATATATATACGATCTAAACTTAATATTAGTTTCAGTCATGACCTCACAGGTCAGAAGATATATATATATATATAGCATTGGTATTTATTAATAATAATGAAATTAAAATATATATGGGCTAATTACATATATATATATATATATATATATATATATTTTGATAACAATGAATTAAATATATACATAGATATATATATTTTAGTTGTTCATAATTCATTTGAAGTAGTTTATTATTAGTCTATTTCTTAGTCTCTTGCTGTAGCCCCTTAGGAGAATAGGTTTCTGTCAATCCGGGAGAGGCAGAGTAAATCCTCACAAGAGAGGTGGATTCCAAGATGGGTAAGATATGTATTTCCAATGCCTTGAGGGAAAATCCCAAGATGGGTACGAACATGCAGTTCCAATGCCTTGAGGAAGCCTACTTGTAGATTGGTGTCAAGCACCCTGTGACATGTAAATTCCCATCCTCAAGGTTGGCATGTTTAAGAAAGAAGGATTTGGGCTTAAATATGTTAACTGTTAAATTTGTTATGAATTATTCATCGTTTCTTAAAATGAATTTAATTTAGATGCATAGTAATGTACGCTAATCATTGAAAATTGGCAGCCTCCGAGTAGGGGACATTACAAACTATGGTAGAAAGAAGCTTGTGTGATTGTATCCCTTAATCTAACATTGCTAACTCTATGTGGAGTCGTGCACTTGTATCTTAGACATGTTTGCAAATGATGCTATAGTCATTGGAGCATTTTTAGATAGGGTTTGACTTAGAAAACTAGAAGTATAAATATGATTCAATTAAGGGTAGGGTTGACTTAGAAACCTAGAAGTATAAATATGATTTGGTTTAGGATAGGGTTTGATTTATTAAACTTGAAAGAATAAAAAATGTTGCTCTTGCATCCATCACGACCCAACATGATTTTCTTTTAAAATTTGAGTAGGGTTTTGGGGCCAATGCCCCTTATGGGACTCATGAGTAGTACCCCAAGCATGCTTCCTATCATGATATAGGGTGGGGTTGAGGGATGAAACCCACACCACCAAGCCTAAATTAAAGCCTTTGATATACCTTCATGGTGCATGCCATTTTTCATAATTTTATTGCTTTTAAAAATAGTTTAAAATACCGTTATTGGCAACTTATCGCCAAGGGCCAAAAAAAAAATCGGCAAAATAAATATCAGAGATAAATCGGCAACTTATCGACAAAAATATCGGGAACTTTAAAATATTGCTTAATTTAATTAGAAATGTATTTTTTTTAGCAAAATTCAATGAGGAGATGCATCTAATGAGTCAGTAAATGAGTAAACAAAACAAACAAGCCGAGTCTAGATATATTTAAATGCAAATAGGGTACAAAATGGCATCCTCAGGTGGAATGTCGATGACTGGTAGCCATAGCCTGATAGTTTGAACTCTGAAGCAAACTAAAGATAGCAAATTGTCTTTGTAAAACTATAAGTAAATACAACATCAAAATAGTCTACATCTTCCTCTTCGCCTTCCCAGCAGCTCTAGTAAAAACTACTGGAAGGGGCGGATGTCTAGTCCTAGAAGTGCGTTGTGGCTGTGCCTCCTTGCTTTGCAGAATTGGCTGTGACTTGACCTCCATCCTGGATGTAGATGGTGCTGACACTGGCAATGACTCCTCGTCATCCTCAATCTCCTCACCCTCCTGAATGTCATCCAATCCCACTGCAAATCCACCCTCCTCCATAGCCCGCCTCTCCAAATCGTAGATCTCATCCTCTATAAACAATGGAGGTTGCTCCTGTGATGTCCAATCACAGTAAGGATCTATGTCATCCAAATCAAATGGACCAACTGGTGTTTCCTCTACCTTTCTTACATGCAACTGAAGGCTATATTGCACAAAGGCAAGGTCATTGAGGCGTTTCTGCGCTAACTGGTTCCTCTTCTTTGTGTGGATGGCCTCGAACAAGCTCCAATTGCGCTCACAATTAGATGAACTACAAGGATGGTATAAGATTCCTTGGAACCCTTTTTCTCCCTAAATAGCAGTTTGTGACTCTTAAAATGTAAAATGAAGTTGAATTCGGCCGACAGTCCCTGTTAGCGGACTGCGACCGATAAATAACCAACTTATCGCCGGTTTATGGGCAATAAGTTGGGATTTTATCTGCGATAAAATCACAACTTATTGGCGATAAATTGTGTAATTTATCGCCACGCCCAACTTATCATGATAAAATACCTTATCGCCGAATTATCTGCGATATTTTGAACTATGCTTTTAACCATCATCCAAAGGTCCTACAAACACTTCAAAAAATGCTCGACTTTTATGCTTTTATGTTTAAGCATTTTCAAAATTTTATTCTTTTTTTTTCCAAATTTCCATAGATTTGGCCAATCTACTAATTGGACCAGACTTGCTAGATACCTAGATCACAAGTCCGAAGGCCTTGGTTTTGTGACATTGACTCAGCTTGGCTCGAGACTTGTCAAGTTTTTGTGAGTCCTAGGGAGTCTTACTTTGCACAATCTATGAAGGAAGTGCATGAGACAGTAAGGAAGACTTTGACTGAGAATACTGAGAAGATAAAGCATAAAGTGGATGAAAGGAAAAGTCTTACTTTGCCTACCTTGTTATTTTTCAACCAATTCTTTAAATTTGACATAGGTTCCAAAACAATCAAACATTTGCTCCGTAAGACATACATACATTTTTCTTGAGAAATCATCAACTAACAACAAAAGGTACTTTGTATTGAGGATTGCTGATTGCCAAGATGGCTCTCATATATTTGCATGAATGAGATCTAAAGCCTCCTTTGCATTCCATTCACCTTTAGTAAAAAAACAATTTCAATTTTTTACTTACTAGTCAAACAAATATCCATTTTCTCTTGGATAAATGGAAATCTATGTATCATATTGTTTCTGCTTAGTTTGGATAAGCTCTGTTGATTGAGATGTTTATAACTTTCATCATTAATGCTACAAGATATTATTTTTCTCCACAATTAAGGTATGCAAATTAAATGTAACATGTTCAACAAGTACAAACCACCTTACCTAATGCCTAGGTCAATTATTATGTTTTGCTTCACATCATTCATAGTATACTTATTTTCACAAAATTTTATAATGCTGGGATTTTCTTTTAGCTCATTGATATGATAGATTTTGGCTCATCTTTTGAACAAACCTAATATCCATCAATGTGAATTCTATTGCATCATTGAGAACAATTGGAACATCTCCATCTCTTCTATTGCATCTGCTCTGCTATCAACCAAAGAAACAAAATTTGTAGAATTAGAATTGGCGGTAAACTTGACATACCAGTCTCTGCTATAAGTGAAATACTTAGATGCACTAGAAAGTAGAATCAAAGAACCAACCATTGGCTGCACCATTGTTATCTCATGAAGACACTATATAAGTGTCCTATTTGTCCCCAAAGTTTTTGTCCGCCTCAAGTACAAAGTAGCCTAATAAGCTCATGACTTTTTATCAGAGATTATATTGTAGTTTTGCTACATTCTTTTCTAAAATGCCTAAACGTATTGCAATAATACAACTTCACCTTGTGCTTGGATTGTCAATTAAAAGTAAAGGTTTCTTGGCTTTGCCCATATACTGTGCAACAGGGCAATTTCAAATTGGCTAAAATTTGACTCAGCCATTTGCATTTGTTTCTGTTCTTTTGGCAACAAATATGAAATAACCTTTTCAAAGGTGGGAGTTTAACTATCTAACAACAGACACAAAGACTGCACAAAATTTTCAAATGATGGTAGCAATCTATTGATTACAAATGTAATCATATCATCTTCACCAATTGATTAATTAACAATAAATAGTTGATTTGTCAGGTCTTTCATTGTAAGTAGATGCTTTGACAGTGACGTGAATTCACTCAATTTTGTGAAAAAAATAGAGTTTTCAAATACATGACTTCACTTTTTTCATAGGTTTTATATTTGTTTTGCACCCTTCTAAAGGTCACCAATGAAAGTGGCATTTTGACTGCTGGGATCAAGTCCTCCAAAATGGACAGTTTTAATAACAAGGAAGATTCTTTAAGATGCTAATCAAAACTTGCAAGATTTGAAGCCGTTTTTAAAAAAAATATTTCTATTGCAATTTATACACTTCACAATGTTGAGTATTTTGTCACTCCAGATTTTTAAGTTTTTGCCTGCTAATTTTGTGGTTTGGGCAAAATAAGATTGTATGTTGGCCATGATTAAGTTTAGGCAAAAAATTTCCAACCAAATAAATTCACACTAATTTAGGGGTTTCCACAAAAAATATTATAAATTATGTATGTTTGTGGCAAATGATTGCAAAGGATTTCTAAATAATTTAGTACTTATGCCCTTGTTGAAATCATCCCTTGACAGAAGATTCTTTTTATTTGATCAGCTTCGACAGAAAACAATCAGTCCTTAACAGCAGATTTTGAACAGAAAATCACAATTGGCCTTGAGACAGGGAAAATGCAGTACAATATATCTATTTTTTTTTAGGAAAAAGTACCAGATATACTGTTCATCCATACCATAGTGTTCTGTGCTGTTCATCTGTATGATTACTGTCCCCTTTTTTTGGACAATGATTAGATGGTAATTGGACGGACATCCTTTGACAACAATTCTCCTCAACTTTAAATCTTCTTTTCAATCAGCACACCTTATCCACGGGTTTCCTCCCTCTGGACAAACCGCATACCCTTCCTAGGGCTTTCTTTCATACCAAATGTTGGAAGAATGAACACATGAAGTGTGAGTGTATTGGATGGCAGCCTCTTCAATGAGTGTGGCTTCGATTTATTATTAAATGGGGAAGTCACTAGGTTGTTGTAACTTAATTGTAAGTTGTAGTTGTTAGACATGACTAATGTAGAGTTATTACATCGTTAACATAAATTATAAATGCTTGTGTACAAATTGTATTCTAACATTATATTGTGTCTAATTTTGTTTGCACATTTTTTAGTTGGGTTATATTTTGTAAGACTGATTACGTTTTTTACTGCATATATTTTTGGCTATCTCTAAGTATCAGTTGTACCACAGAGTGAATATAAGCGTGGAGTAAGCGCTTGGAATTTTGACATTGAGGATCTGAAAGCCCAGGCAGCATTGGTATACAACTATCTTGCTTATTGAGTATATTTTAAAAAATGTTTATCTTGCTTATTGGTATAGTTATCATTTAAGCAAGTATTTATCTTGTTCACCATGAGTTTTGGGTTGATGAACAGTGTCCCTATATCTTTATCTACATCTCCTATCAATTATATTTCAATTTAACATAATCATCCCTTATTCACACTCTCTTGTGTGCTAGTGGAAAATTATCTTGCTGTTCTGCTACCTGTACTCATAATCCCACATCTGCTCTTAACAAAATAAATAATCTGTACTCTTGAATGCTTGTTTTTAAACAGATGCAAGATGATGATGAATTCTCAGGTGGTAAAGAAGAAGATGATTCTTCAGGATCAACGAAGCATAAGACTCTATCTATGTCTCTTGAGACTTATATAGGCAGCGATTCTGAAAAGGTTCAGTTCAGTGGAATAACAGACTCTGTTGTAGATTATATTTGAGTACATTGTTACAGACTTGTACTGGAAGCTAAGAATATTTTTTGTTTCATAGGACATATAAGATGTTGGTAGCATTTGTTTGCAGGTTAAGACCGAGCAAAGTCTTCCTCTTGTGCAATCAAGTTCAATAAATGACTTGAGTAACATGTACGTTTAATTCATGGTTTTCTTTATCATTTGTTGAAGATAGAAACCTAATTTGTTTGAAGCGGAACTAGTACAGATAAGTGTATTTCCTTGAAAGAAGCAGGATACATTCATCTTTTCCTTTTCTAGAATTGTTCGAATGCTTTCTTTTCCAATTTAATGCAATCTGTTTCCTAGGGGAAAAACAGTGGTCAAGACTCAAGATGCATGTTAAGATTTTGTACAGTGCTTTGGTAGATGACTATTTTCTTGTTTTCTTGCAGTTCGGACTTTAAGAATCAGGGTAGAAAAGAAGTAAAAGAAATGTAAGAAAATTTTGCTAGCTTGATTATGCATAGTGTAAATTATTGTTAGTGAATTTGAGCTTCTGTTTTGTATGTTATTTTCTGGTTCACAAAAAAATGTTGCTTGGAGGATTCAATTTGATCTATAGACATCTCCTCAGCATTTTGTTTTTGTTTCACCATGCATTTGAATTAGTTTATTGATATTTCATTTGCAGAGGATGTGTTGATTTGTCCAATGGGGAAACAAATACCACCAACCCTGATACACTTGAGGACTTGAGATTATTGGATTCATCCAAAATTGATGACAGAGAACAACAAAAGAAATCCTTTAAGGACAGACAAAACAACAATGGAACAAGTGTACGGAAAACTTTTGAGTTGGAACAGGTTGAGGTCACAGCTGAAAGAAGCCATGCACGTCCAAGTCATCAAGCTCATAGTGGGCCTCTAATGGTTGATCGCGTGCTTGGCTATGAAAGGTTAATTGTCTACCCTATTTGTTTTATTTGGATTTTTTTTCTATTAGTGCTACTCAGTGCAAGATATCAGAAATGCATATTCAGCATGTCTGTACTACACCTAGAAAATTCCTGCGAATTTCTTTAAGCAGTTCTAATAGATTCTCATTTTGGGAAAATTTCAATGGCATAGACCTAAGCAGGAATGGCATGACATTTTTTAGTGCAAATTGTAGAAAACAGAAATTAGATGAGTAGACGGTTAAAAAATGAATATGTTCTTTTTCATCAATGTTTCGAATCACACTTTATGGATCACAGAGTGTGATCTGAAATGTTGATGAAAATTTTAAATAAACATATACAGTTTTTTTCTGAGAAAACTTTTACTCATTATCATGGATGGCGAAAACCAAACTGAACATACAGATTAAAAGAATGTTCTAACTTCTAACAGCTAAACTTAACTCGACAACAAAAATGTTAACTGTATTTGACTAGGTTTATTATATGATCTCTCAGTTCTCACTTCAGAAAAACAAAAAACTAAGCAGTTTATGGGTATGGTACAGTTAAGGGTACCCACTATTTTGTTTGGGACCCTAGGCTTGATACAGCTTGGGCACTTTTGTACAGAAAAAATAAAAAACTAAAGTTTTATAATAAATTAACCAGGACAGACATAATTAACAAAGTTAACCACAGAACACTACTGACAATTGATAATTCAATGATAAATAACAAATTCAAATTGTTTAACTTTATATCATCTGCTGAAAGTAGGAAAATATTGTTAGCGATAGTTTGTTAATAATAATTATGTTATGTTTTGTATCGGCAATGTAATGGCAGTTGGTTCTCAGGTAGTTGTAGGAGGTTGGCGACTGTTGATTCACTCAACCAACTGTCGGCCACTTCATATGTAGCCCGTTGGCACCGAGAATGGATGATGGTTGTGATGACATTATATGGGAATAAAGCATATCTTTCTCCCATATGTTCTGTAAAGTTATCGTGTTATCCTTCTGGATTACAGGACATAATAACCCGGCCAAAATAACCCTGGACAAAATAACCCAGCCATAATAACCCGAGGACAAAATAACCCACGGTCATAATAACCCAATCCAAAATAACCCAGAGTCAAAATAACCCATGGACAAAATAACCCCATAAGATTATAGAGAAAGGAAAACAAAATTTATAAATTACAAGTATATTTCTAAAAAAAAAAATTATTCAAATTTTCAATTAAAGTGTCAAATTATGAGCAATGCCTCTTATATAATCTAAAATATTATTATTGTCATAACCATCAACTAGTCTTTTTAGTCTTTCTTTGAGTT